>JBBMJY010000003.1:2817825-2835338 GCA_037833715.1 Toxotes lorentzi | reverse complement strand
TGTGTGTGTGTGTGTGTGTGTGTGTGTGTGTGTGTGTGTGTGTGTGTGTGTGTGTGTGTGTGTGTGTTTGTGTTGTTTGTGTGGTTATGTTTCCATTAGGACACAGAGTTGTTGGACCTGACCCTCGTAAAAGATGTCAGAACGGGCAGAAGCACCAAAACACCCAAGGTACTCTCACCTCTCTGCATCCATTCACCTCTGCTTCACCTTTCACCCTTTGTGTGTCAAGTCTATGCTATCTCCTTCCTGCATTCCTTCTCCCCTAGCAGCTACATCTCAGTGACCCCTCACTGAACGGTTGCGCCTCTTATGCAAAACAGCTAATGTTTTAATCATTCCGTTTTCAGTATTGTTTTATTTTGTGCATGTATTTTCTCACATTTTATTCTTTTGTAGTGAGTTTTCTATAACTAATCCCTTTTATCTGTGTATGTTTCATTCTTTTACTTTGATTTAAATGTCTCTGATAGTTTTACACCAGCAGGTTTCCCCACCCTTTCCAATACACTACTCCCTTGACACTACACTGTAAAATGCAGCACAATGGCATGTAACAAATATAATATTTCACACTGAATATACACTTGGACCACCCGTGGGATATACAATGGTCCCTAACACCACAAGAGCACAGACATTTGATTCAGACACTTGATCAGTGAAAAACAAACAAACTGCCCTAACTGGTCTTCGTCTCCCCCGTGTGTGCCCCCAGCATGGCTTTGTCTCAGCCGACAGCTTTCGTTCTGTGTCGTCCAATAGGAGGCCAAGCTGCGGGAGCTGCTGGATGTGGGAAACCTGGTTGGTCGTCTGGAGAACCGCATGGTTACCGTGGTTACGGCTTCAGACCTTGTAAACGTCAACCAGCTCAACTTCATCGCTTCACAGGAGGACGAAGCCAAGGTACTGGGCTCAGTGCAGGGACTGATGACAATCTTGACAATGATGATGATAATGACGATAATGATGATGGTGATAATCTGATTTTGGCAGGTGTGGTGTGAGGAACTGTTCTCTCTGTCTTCCAACCTGCTGAGCCACAATCTCAACAGAGACCAGAGTCTGCTGAAAGCGTGAGCACACACACACACACACACTGATATTCTTTATCCCACGCACCTCCGTTTGATAAAGTCTGTCTGAGCTGTAGATGGAAAGATTGAAAGAGAATCAATGAAGCCTATGAACACGATAATTATTTTCACATATTCACTGATAGGTTTTATATTAAACTCTTGGTGGGTAGTCCCTTGAGATCTGTGAAGTTTGAGAGTCTTTAATTGAGGGGAAAAAAAATTGTGACGTACAATTTTTGTCCTCTGTGTTTCAGGTACGTCCGGTTAACTCTCCAGCCGAACGCAGAGGGGAGAATCCCTGTCAAGAAGTGAGCTGCTGATTATTATTACCTTTCTAATCTTTAATCAGTGGTTCTGTCTGAAAGTTAACTTTGATGCACGTGTTACAGTAGATCGCTGAGGATGTGAGAAAATAGCCTGACGAAATCTGCAGAGACATGCACAAACTTAAACTTTGCTCTTTCCTGTCCCTCGCTTCCAAAAATACACTTAATTCCATGTGCACTTGGGAAAGCAAAAACAGGGACAGGATTCATGAAGGTGCTTAATTCGGCACTGACCTGGTAATCAACCACTGCCAGAGCATGAGATGAATAATACAGTTATGATGGGAAGCTAGATTTTAGAGGCAAACCGGGAGCAGAATTAAGGTCAGTTGATATATCTTGGAAGTCAAGGAAGGAAAGGCAACATTTTAAGGAGGCAGGGATGGTCTGATGGTTTTGAGGACATCCACAATGTTAGGGTGAAATTAGTTAAGATGAGGTTTTGGGAGTCAGAGGAGAACATTTGGGGGAGTAATAGGCTTACAGATTTGGGGTGGTTAATTAACAGGGAAGAGGAGGAGATATTTTAAGAGGTAAAAATGTAGGTTTTGGGTTGGTGACAAGTTGTGGTTAAGGATGAGCCGATAATGGTGTGATGTCTTTGTCTATTGCAGCATCGTTCGACTCTTTTCCTCAGACAGAAAGAAAGTAGAGAATGCCTTGGAGAGCTGCAGACTGCCCTATGGACGGGTAAACACTTCATATAAGTTTGTTTTGCCTTTAGTGGCAGTAAACAGAAAACACACATAAGAGTTTAATCAGTTAAAATATGCTATGGATACATACTTTGAAAACTGTTGCCTTCCCTTTGGGTAAATACATAAAAGACACACACAGTCTTTTTTCATCTTATCCTTCTTTTTTCTTCATTTTCTATTTGCCATTGAGGCTTTTATCTGGTGCTTTTTGTCCAGAACGATTCGCAGTGCACAGAGGGGTGAAATGAGCTCAAATATCTGGGTCATCAATTTTTGAAGCAACCAGTAAAAAGCAGGAATGCAAAGAGTCAGATTCTCGTCATTTCACACTGAATATTCCTGTGAGCACAGAAAGATTCTCTTTAATGGAGAAGAGCCGAGGAAATGGTTCATTTTTCTTACAGTTTTTAAAATCTTTTACAGCAAGTGGCAAGTGGGTGACACAGGACATTCTGAATGAAGAATGCCTTTAATAGTGGCAGGTTCGGTTGTTCAGTTGTTAAATAAAAAAAAAAAAAGTCTTTATGTTAATGTCCATGTCCTTTATATTTGACAGGGTGACGGTATCAAACTGGAGGACTTCACCCTTGAGGTTTACCGGAGCTTTTTGGACAGTCTGTGTCCTCGTCCCGAGCTCAGCAACATCTTTAAACTGCAGTGAGTATTTAGAAAATCCTTCACCTGATTTACAGCCACAGTTGCTGAGCTCTGATAAGCTCAGAGACTTATTAATGTTGAAGACTCTTCTTTGCAAAATGAGTTTTTTAAGTGTGTTGTTATTTGCTTCAGGCCAATTTCTTTGATATGGGAAGAATGATGAATAATGATTCATCTTGTATCCCACTTGTGCACGGAGAAGGATTAAAGGGAGAGGTTGTTAGTGTGTTAGCGTGTTAATCAGTCTTAACTCTGTTACGTTCAGCAAATTCAAAGTTTAGGCTGCAAGTAATGATTATTGTCATTACTGATTAATTTTTGGATTATTTTTAATTAGTTAGTATCGAGTTCCCGAAGGTTGAGTTGTGATCTTCTTTTTCATCATTTTTGTCTGAACACAGACAAAACAACAAAAACACGTCACACTGAAGAACCTACAGCTGTTTCACTTAAAATGATTTATTCATTGTCAACCAAATGTCCAATTGTTTCAGCTCTAATTTTAAAAGATAGATAAATTTTGACACTGTGGTAACTGAATAAATCGACTAATTTGTCAAACAAACGTTTTTTTTACCTTGGGAAACGGCAGACTTATGTTACTTAACTTGTTAAGACAGGTCTGGACCACTGAGCATATTTATTTTATTTGAGAGAACTCAAGTTTGGACAGAACTGGTTGGCTAATGCAGCCCGTTGAATCATTGATGTGAGGCACTTTAAGTACATTTGTACGAGCAGTTCTCATGTTAGGCCAATTGTTGGCTGTTACCAGTCTCTTTCTAAATTATCTAATGCAGAGAAAACAGAGAAAATGTATTATAGTGATATAGGATATTATACATTTTGATACTTTAAGGCCTTAAATGTGGATCATGTGTAGGGATCTGTAAACATCAAATAATGCCATGCCTCTAACAGCAGCCTGATGTTGCTCTGTTCTGTAGAGGAGGGGATGATGGGACTTTGACAGTCGATCAGATGACAGAGTTCGTCAACAACAAACAGAGAGACCCGAGGCTGAACGAAATCCTCTACCCGCCTCTTCGTCCTGCACAGACACACAATCTGATGGAGAGGTACCAACATGACCAGGCACAGCTGAAGCAAGGTACACACACACACAGACACAGAGACACACACACAGACACAACACATTTTTTGCTGTTTTTACAACATATTCCTACACAAGTAAATGTGTCTGCTGCCTTTGTTAACAACATGTACTTTTGTATGTGTACATGGGTTGATACCAAAATACTCTTCTCACCCACCCACATACCCACAGAGTGTAAACTGCTAAAATAAGCACATAAGGTGCTTTCTTATCACTCACATTTGCATTGGATCCTGCTCCAAGAAAATCTGGCTTTTTTCCCTCTGTGATACAATCATGCAAACCAGTAACATAAATAAGACCAAGAGGCCAAGAGTTTGTTTGCTTCTGGTTTCCCTTCATTCTGAAAACTACACTGACTCATATTGGTAAACCACTGACAAACTATTCTGCTACATTGAGTTAGATGTAGTAAACTGATCAATGGCTGGAAGACCACTGAATACTTATATTTTGTGTTTTTAATGGTTCAAACCATCCAGATATTGATAAAGAGTTCAAAGGGCACATTTCAGCTGACAGAATTAAACATAATCAAAGACCCATTTGCTCACTCTGTACCTTTTAACTTGTTTTTATTGGAATGTGCTACATACTTTTATCTCTGTATAATGTTGTATATGTGTGTGTGTTTGTGTGTGCCTGTGTGTTATGTAGGCATGATTTCTCTCCAGGCATTCTCCAGTTATCTGTCCAGTGATGAGAACGGAGTCATTCCACCAGAGAAACTGGATCAGTCCGAAGACATGAGCTTCCCCCTGTCTCACTACTTCATCAACTCATCACACAATACATACCTGACAGGTACGCACATACACAGCTCCTTCTCAGGTGCTGTTCGGTTATTAGTGCCAGTTTGTTAAGAGAGACTCTCGAACATGACTTTCTAGTGAAACCAAACAACAGCCTCAAGGATTTAAAATCTGTGAGGGGGTGGTTGTTGACTTCTTCCGAGAAGTGTAAGAAAACGAACCACAGTCTGGTCTAATTCTAGTGCTAAGCTATTTATTGATTCAGTGCTGATATGAGAAGCAGAGAAAATAAATTACAATCAAGAGCACATATTTTCATTTGTTGTGTCTCCAACATGATCTAAAACTCTACTAACTTTATGTGAACAAAGCAGAATGTCAGGGGAACATGAAGCTCCAGGAGTTTATACTAAACATCCGACATATGTTTGCAACGTTTGAGAATTTTTTTTTTACCAGAACCAAAGACGGGCTCATCCAGAAAAAACAAAGTGATCCAACAGCTGCTGAACCTGAGCCTGAATCGACCCAAAGGAAATGGGACACAAAAGGACCTGGCACTCAACAAAAAAATTATGCACTGACCCTAGAACTGAACCTGAATCTAAAACGAGATGGCCTAGAAAGTGAGGCTTGGGCTGCGTTCTGGGGGGTCTCACTCTAAGATCCAGCTGCAGTAATGTGGTGTTCTCGTTAAGCAAAAAGCAGTTATGATCACTGTCAGTGTTGCGTTGTATTAAATCTCATATCGTTGTATTAAATCTCATATCGTTATTGTGTTTCAGCGGGCCAGCTGGCAGGGAGCTCCTCAGTAGAGATGTACAGGCAGGTTCTCCTGGCCGGATGCCGCTGTGTGGAGTTAGATGTGTGGAAAGGACGAACTGCTGAGGAGGAGCCCGTCATCACACACGGGTTTACCATGACATCCGAAATCTCTTTTAAGGTGAGTGCAGACCCTTATATCACAAGTCTCTTAAACCTGTACTAAATCCTTATCTTATTGTCCATATTCTTATTCTGCAATTCAGCAGAATGTACTTTTAAACAATAATTGTGGATTTTCTTGTGCATTGACCGCGTGTCATTCTTGTTTCTATTTCAAAAATACAGCTTTCAGACTCCTAAGACAAAAAAGCTAATTTGATCACATCACATTAGCAGATTTCTATATAAAATATGAACCTGTCCTCACAGGTCATGGAACAAGGGCTAAAGTCTGGTGAAACAGTTTGCATGTTTTTATGGTCCCAGCTGCTGTTGTACTTCACCAGGCTTAGATTAGATTAGATTTGGTCTGAGCACAATGACAACTTTCCTTATTTGCTGCATTTTAAAAGTTCTTTGTGTTTTACTTTGTGTTTGATTTATCCCTGGCAGTGACAGTGACAGTTTGATCTGCTTTTACTTACTTATTTTCTAGTTTTTCTAATATTGTTGTCATTTTGTCTCTTATTTTCCAGGAAGTGATTGAAGCCATCGCAGAGTGCGCCTTCAAGACTTCACCTTTTCCTGTCATACTCTCATTTGAAAACCACGTGGACTCGTGAGAACCTCTGTCGTTATTTATGTGTTGATTGAGCTGTATGAATGATTTCTGTGTAAGATGTTTGACTAACTGTTTTTCTGTCTATCCAATTATCTATTTGTCCTTCTGTCAGTTTGAAGCAGCAGGCTAAAATGGCTGAATATTGTCGATCCATTTTCGGAGATGCGCTGCTGATAGACCCTCTGGACAAATACCCAGTAAGAACACATGTACACACACACAGGACAAGTGTTATATTAAACACTGTAGTATATGCTGACATGTCCATTGTGTGTGTTTGTGTGTGTGTGTTTGTAGCTGGAGTCAGGTGTCCCTCTGCCCAGTCCTCAGGAGCTGATGGGCAAAATTCTCATCAAGAACAAGAAATCACACAAACCATCCAATAACACAGACACCAAGAGACTGACAGACCAACCTGCCAATCAGAGCAACGAGCCAGTGTCTCCTAGCAACAACACGGGAGGTAAGACGCAAAGACAAAAGGACTTAAATTTGTAAAACACATTTGTAAAATGTGTTCAGCTGTGACACACCAACGGTCTTTATATCAAATCACAAACCAGATACTAAATTGTTCTATCGCTTCTCTGGAATGGGGAGCTCCATATGGCTGAAAAATATTAACCTCAAAGCGTCTAATTACAGACACTACATGTCGAAGAGCTTTTTTTTCATGGGAATCTTTCAAACTGTTTTCACACAAAGCAGAAACATGTCCTTACAAACATGAGTCAGCACCAAATCAGCTTCATTTTGAAATGGTACCATGATGCTGCCAAAACTTCATCACTGCCCCTGATGATTGGTTCATAGACAAATGTCACATGGCAATTAGAGAGTTTATCTTACATTAGCTTATAAAAACACGTTTTCAATTTAAAGTTAAAATGTAAAAAGTTTAATCATATGGTTATCACATGAAATTCAGGTCTCATCAGACGTATCAGAGGTCAGAGGATACCTCACAGTGTTCAGCCATAATTTCCATCATGACTTTGGCCAAAGTAACAGATCTGCTCACACTGATGTCTGTGGTTTTCCTCTGCAGTGCTCTGCACCTCATCAGGGATGTCTCAGTAATGAGCAGGACATCCCAGAAGAGGTCAACAGCTCAGAACAGCAATTAAACAGCAGTGCAGGGGGAAATCAGGAAGCCTTATTGACACGCCTGATGTGCAAATGCTGAAAACAGGTCTGGGACTGAGAGTCCAGCCGTACACAAACAGCCGAGCTGCAGCTGCACTCAAGTACACACTCACACACTGACCATGACCCTGTGGTCAGTGAATGTTTGAGTGGGCTGAATAATCACCTGCAGAGAAATTAAAGCAGTAGGTTGTTTACAAAACCACAGGAATCTGTTTGGTATATGATTCTGATGTTTTGTGTGTTTTGTACAACCACTGCACAGATTTGAGTTTGTCATGTGTTACTCAGACATTGTACATAAATATCTGGTTTATTTGTGAACAGATGTTTACGTGTGGCTAAACCAAAAATCTCTCTTTCTTGCTTATTAACAGACACAGTTTCTACAGAGAACATTTCTTTGAAATAAAAAAAAACAAAGCAAAACACTCATCCAGTTATTTTCTGTGTCACTGTGTAGTGTCACTGTGTAGTGTTTGGATGATAATCTGGTTTGTAATCCGTTATCTTGTACACACAGTGTCAGCTTGTGTCAAGGTTTATTCTGATCTTTGATATTTGGAAAAACAGAAGAAGGGATGAAGAGACGATGAGGATGAAGACTTGTTTAACTTTAATTTTAACAGAGATGGAGGCTGAGAGTGAGGAAGATGATGATGATGAAGATGATGATGGTAAAAAGGTCAGTGGTGATACAGAGCCGAGGGTCGGTCACTCTCACTGCTGTCGCCATTTGTTAATGTTTATTTATGAAGTGTTGTTTATTTTCATTGTTTTGTTGTTTATTCTTCATGCCATTGTCATCGTGGTTCCTGTTATTCACTCTAAACGTTATCGGTGGTGGTTGTTAACACTTGCTGCTTTTTGCTGTCACATGTGCTTTATTTTTGCTGTTACCTCTGCAGTGTGTTGCTGTTTGGTTCCCTTATCATTACTGTTGTTGTTGTTTATTCTCTATGTATACTGTTGTTGCTGTTTTGTTTTCTTGTCCTTAATGTTCACAGTAGATCACAGCTTCAGATGTACAAGCTGTGGTTGAGTTTTTGATTGGGTTTGTATTTGCACAGTTCTGGTAGAACAAAAAAAAAACATCTCTATCAAACAGACCACACAGGTGTGTTGGGTGTTAAAAAAAAAAATCACAGTTCATTATAGAGGAGAGAAGAACTGCACAGAAACAAATGCAAACAAATACAAGAAAACCAAGAAACGGAAAAGAAAAACAGGCCTGATGTGAGACTGATGTAAAGAGTCCTGAGGCAAATACCATTTCTATTCAGTGGCTCTAGTTTAGAGTGTGTTTGTGTTCAAAAGTGTAAGTGGATGTCTTGTTGGTATTGGGTTGCAGCTTACTATTATTGTTACGTTGGTATCACTGTTTACTGTTTGTCAGATGGTGTTGCTGCTGAAAGCTCCTGACTGCAGTTTGTTGGAGTTCAGGCCCAAAGCAGTGAAAAATGTGAATTGGTTGGACACAGAAGATTCAGCTGTGGTTCCCTCCAAACATTTACCCAGGACTTGTTATTGGAAATGATGCGTCCATGAGACCACTGAGCCCAGCACTCTGATTTGAACAGGGGAGTCTTGACACTCAAACTGTCTTCCTGTCTATTTCAGGGCTCAGCAGAGCGGGAGGCAGTGGCTACGGAGGAAATGTCAACTCTAGTAAACTATGTCCAACCAACCAAGTTCAACTCCTTCGAAGCATCCAAGAGTAAGAAAAGCAGATCAGAACCCAACACTCTGACATGCAGAAACACTCTCTCATTGTTTGAGTGCCTTGTCACGGTATATAAACTGATTCTTGCTGTAGCACAGAGCTGGAAAATCCCTCAATTTCACCTCATGCCTCAGCTCCCTCGGTACAAACCTCAACATTTCATTTTGTGGATAACCTCCATGAACATTTGCAGTAATAGAGAAGCCGTTTCTCTGTCACTGATCTCATCATTTTTTCTTGAATTGACAAGATAATGAGAAAAAAAAGTTATCTGATGAGTCATTTTGAACTTCATCATGTTTTAACACAAGGCACAGAAAGTTTGCTCCTTCACCAAACAAGATGAAAAAGCTCTTTACTGAACAATTTACTGAAGTTGGTGCAGTGATCAAATAATTGCTCAGAAATGTGTGTTGTTTTGTGTGCATGTGTATGTGTGTGTCGGTGTGTGCGTGCGTGCAGAAGCAGCCCGCTGTTACCACATGTCGTCTTTTGTGGAGACCAAAGCTTTGGAGCACCTCACAAAGTCACCAGTGGAGTTTGTAGAGTATCCTTGGCAACAGTTACTACAGCTACGCCATGCCATGGCAACTGCCTCTGTACTTTGTGTTCTTCTTTCTCTTTTAATGTTTTTTTTCCTCAGTCACTAAACAACTTATAATATTAATTTGAATTCAAATAACAGCAGTATTATCCTTGGAAGGGTCTATACCAGTCTGTAGCAGTATATTAATACATTTTTGGTTGAATATACTGTATTTGATGATGTAATAAGTACAGAAACAAGCATTTGTAGTAATTTCTGTACATAAGCATATGTTGCCTGAAATTATGCACATGTACATAAAATGTTATGATTGATGTTTCTTTTGGTTTTGTGAACGTCTGAGTTGACGGTCTCTTGCTGCAGTTTTGGTCTTTGAAATACAGCAGTGGTATTGAAAAATGTTAAATACATAAAAATGAACTAACTTTTTAATCATCCTTAACTTTACATTAACCAGATATAATAAATCCCAGCTGAGTCGTATCTACCCAAAAGGAACCAGAGTCGACTCGTCAAACTTTATGCCTCAGCTCTTCTGGAACGCTGGATGTCAACTGGTGGCTCTCAACTACCAAACCATTGGTAAAATACTGCAGAAATACTAGTATCTGTTCCACACTGTTCCATGGTGGCTGACCTAAAAAGGATCCAAAATCCAAAAAGTTATTGATCCTGGCTCCTACATGTATTTAACTCATTTAAAACTCAGTCTCATTCAGCTCAACTTCAAGCCGCCATTGGCGGTAATGAGGCAAAATAATTCTAATCCCTGTCACTGAATGTTTCCTAATGCATTTTCATTTTGGTCTCACAGTCGATATATTTTATGTAGAGCCTTGTGCTATTAACTTTAAGTACTGATGAATCAACCCAGAGGGTTTTATGCCAGTCCAAGCCTTGGAAGTGCTCCAGCTAAAAGTCACTTAACATTCTTCAGGGCGAAATCAATAGATTATTACTTCAGAGACCATGGATGGCCTAAATAATCCCCCTTCCACTTTACTACTCTATAGCAACTTCAACAACTAGAATACAACAACTTTAATCCAAACTGTAGCTCTAGGCCTTATATTCATGAGTGTAAGATTATCTTTCTGTTCCAGATTTGTCCATGCAGCTGAACCTCTTCATGTTTGAGTACAACGGTCGCAGCGGCTACAGACTGAAGCCTGAGTTCATGAGACGGCCAGACAAACACTTCGACCCCTTTACAGAAAACACAGTGGACGGCATCGTAGCTAACACGCTCTCTGTGAAGGTACATCTGCAGCAGTTTTCTTCTGTTAAAGATCTACATGGTGAAGCCCTAAGTGATTGTAGCATCTTATAATTTATGATTGTGTAAAAATGAGACAGTCCTGGTGTAAACTGGGTTGGTGGCATGTTACCAATAGAAATCACATGTTAAAAATCCTAGATATTGACGCTTTAAGACGTCAGACTTTGACTAAATACTGAAATTCTGCATGTTCCTGCAACCCTCAGGTGAACAGGCATCCCTGTCGCGGTACATGTGCGCATTTATGTGCCTTTGTGGCTGTTGTGGCGTCTATGTGTCTGCATGTCCCAGGTGATTTCAGGCCAGTTCCTGACTGAACGACGGGTGGGTGTGTACGTGGAGGTGGAGATGTTTGGACTTCCTGCGGACACCAGGAGGAAAGCGCTGAAGACGAAAACCTCTCAGAACAATAACGCCATCAATCCAGTCTGGGACGAAGAGCCCATCATCTTCAAAAAGGTGAGATAAAACAGAGAATCCAGTGTCAGACTAACGCTGTCTAATCTGTCTGTTAACGGTGTGACTCCTGCTCTCTAACAGGTGATTCTTCCCACTCTGGCCTCTCTGAGAATTGCTGCTTATGAGGAAGGAGGAAAGTTTATAGGTCATCGGATTATTCCAGTTTCTGCCATTAGACCAGGTACCTAGTTAGTCATATTCATTTTCTCCCTAACTTTTCTCCCTAACTTTCTCTCTCTATTAGTAAACTTTGAAGTGGTTATCTGTTAGATTTAGGTTTCTGTTTTTTTGATATCTTTGGTGCTAACTGCTCGCTGCACCTCCGGGAGATCCAGTCAGTGTTGTGCCTTCATCTATTTATGTCAGTAAAGTTTCTATGAGTTGCACTCTCAGTTTCCTTCTCTGGGTTTCAGTTTTTCTTCTGCTTGTGTAAATTCAGAAGTATGCCACAAAACTCTGTTTAAAACTATAAAAACTTTCTTGAATTGGGATAAGGACAAATTACTTTTGTATTGTCACAAAGTAGAATAGAGCAGTCATGTGTAACATGTGCAAATCTTACACATGATTACTTTAATCCCTTACAGGAAAGATATATTTTTGCATATTTCTTTTCCTGTTGCCTTTAATACCTGAGGAGACTGTAAATCCACTGATGTATTTGTCACATTATTAAGAGACTGGCACCCTTTTCTGCTCACATCCTGTCTCCCACTGTTTTCAAAAACCCATCTAAAACAGTTTGCAGAGACATGCTGCTGCTTCGCGAAATGTCAATCAACACTTTCAATAAAATAACTGGTAATTTGTCCCCGTCATTTTGTCTTTACATGATGTGCATGACTGATATTTGGTGTGACCTCCAGTGCATCTCTCCCTCTCTCTGTCTTGTAACGTTCATGCCATGTCATTATTGTTCACCCTGGATAATCCAAACAAAGGTTGCATCAGACTGTTGGTGAATGTTTCTTTTAGGTTATCGTTACATCGGCTTGAGGAATGAGAAAAATCAGTCTCTGATTCTACCGGCTGTGTTCGTCTACATCGAGGTCAAAGACTACGTCCCAGACACTTTTGCAGGTACAAGTTTCTGTTAAGTCAAACTTTTCCCTCGACGAACACTTTGCTCATGGACACAGTAACAAATGCCATTCATGATCTCAGTAGAACATACCATTTAGACTACCTTAAAAGGTATTAAAGATTTAATTTACACAAGTCTGAAAACGTGTCTCTCGCCTGCTGTGTGTGATAATTAGTTGTAGAATATTTTTGTATGTGACTGCAGGCTGCTGGGAGACATTATCAGCTGAAAGTGGCATTGTTTTGACAGTTACCTGTGCTGCAGGAGGCTGTTCAGTCCTTATTTGTGGAGTCTCAGTCGGATCTGAACACTGTCATTCCTGGTGGCTACAGCAGTGATAGAGATCACCAGCTCAGAGTGGACATGTGGAGATTTTAGCAAAAACATACATGAACTTAATTAATAAATCATTCTAAATTAATTTGTTCATTTTAATACTGCTTGTGCAGGTCCATATTAATTAATTAATTATATTATTAGTAATTATTGCTATATACTGCTGGGAAGCACTGATAAATATGTGATATAGTTAATAATAACTGCTCTATATGCAGAACAACTGCTACAACCTCTACAAGTGTACTGTGCATGTACTGAATGTGTCCACCTTGTTTGTCCATGACATTAGCTGTGTCTTTACTCTGTATGTGGTTCTTCACCTTTCTTCTCCAGATGTGATAGAGGCTCTATCCAACCCTATTCGATATGTCAACCTCCTGGAGCAGAGGTCCAAACAGCTGGCAGCTCTGACTCTGGAGGACGGAGAGGAGGACACGCAGACCGAGGTCAGTCCTGTTTCCCCCGTCTCGAGTCTCTGTCTTGAAAGCAGAACATGTGGCTATAACTCGTGTTGGTGTTGTTACTCAGGACGAAGCCGACAGTTGTGCAGAGCGTAAGAACGATCTGAAATCAGCTCCACTGGAAAACGGCCTCAGCCCGGCCTCTGGTCCTGCAGGACACACCCCCATCGCCACAACGCCCAAAGCCTCTGCAGCCAATCAGCAAGCAGCTACAACAGGTAGCATCCACCTTCAAACAAGGGCACTCGCACATGCATTCAAAGATGTCTTACCTTAGAGAAGCAGCTTAAAGTAAATCTTAGGTTATTTAAAGGCTTTTATGTTACTACTGATGGATTCATAATAATCGTACTACAGATAATTTACAGGTTTTGACTCATGTTAAGAAGTACTGATGTTGATTGTCTCCTCTCTGTGTTTTAGATGCAGCCAAACCAGCAGCAAAGAGTGAAGACCTGGTGTTAAGTGTTTTGATAGGTCAGTAATCACAGTAATGCTTTTTGATAATTTCCTGATACAAAGTCAGTCAATCAGTTAATGCTGGTATAATGAATGTGTAACGCTATCTAGCTTTAAATACGTTACAGTTTTAAATAATGTGACTTAGATTTTCTTTTCCACTTCTGTGTCTGGATGTTTTAAGAGTGAATATCATTAGTATGAAAACTTACATACAATACAAGCACAATATGCAAAAGAGGACAGAACAAACAGTCTACAACAAAAATAAAAACTTTTATTATTACAAAAGTACATAGTGTACACCTGATAAACCTCCCTTCAGTTACAGAAGAATGAGTTTTAATTCATTCAGATCAAGGTCTTTTAATACCCTGTGTGCTGTACTGTCACTTGTGGTAACAGATGTCCCAGTGTGCACCATCGAGAGTCTGCAGCAGTCCAAGGTTTATCAGAAGGAGCAGAGGCGACAGTTTAAAGAGGTGAAGGACTTAGTAAGAAGACACCAAAAGAAAACCTCAGAGCTGCTGCGAGAGTTCAACAACAAGTACAAGAAAACGACCAGACAATGCAGCAAGAGCCGGTACCCACACATAATGTCTCCATGTCCTCACGATTACCTTTTGTCTCTTCTCATTGTTTTAGTTCAAAACTGAGTTGTGACTCATTGTAAAATAAAAATCTGGATTTTTATTTTTGTGTTTATGTATCATGCACGTCTCTGTATTTGTGTGTGCGTTCATCAGGGGCTCATGTTCGGACAGTGAGAAAGATGAACGCCTCCAGCAGCTGAGAGACGAGCAGCAGCAGCAGCTTCTGGCTCTGAGGCAGGAACAGTACTACAGTCAGAAATATCTACAGAGAGAACACATAAAAACGGTAAAGTCTCTCAGAACCAACTGTTCTACTGCTGAGCCTGGCCTTAACGCTGGAACTATTTACTGCCTGTAACAGAAAGTTACAGGCTGTTTCTTTGACGTGGGAGGGTCAAAATAATGTCATATTTGAATTATGGATATAACATCACAATATGACTACACTGACCTACCAGACATCCCCATTTGTGTGCACAGGCCCAAAAATAACATATCCAAAATAAAAAGATTACTGTTCTTAGGCCTTTCTGATTACCGTTAAAACCCTGTTCTCCTTAGAACCAGGGTTATTTAGTTAAGTTTAACATTTAGAATGTGTTCCAAACAATCATCCAGGTTCTGTAGCTATTCTTTTAAAATTCCCCAGACTCTGTGTTTAGTTGGCTCGGTGTCTTTTTGACTTCTGTGAACCGGATTTTTTGTTCCCTCTAGCTGACAGAGCGACTCAGCAGTCTGGCTGAGGAGAGTCATAACGCCCAGATGAAGAAACTCAAAGACATCTGTGACAAGTAAGATAAAAATCAGGGACTTAAGTGCCCAGATTTTGCTTTCGCTTGTTTAATGCTTGTGAGGAATCACAAAAAGAGGTTTATTGTGAAGAGCTACTTACATAACTGTCATAGCTCGAAAAGTGTTTCCTCCTGAGCTGTTCCAGGCAGCAGGTTGGATCTTTGCAGATCTTTTTTTGAAGTACAAGACTGTACCTAAGTACAGTTTTGAGGTATTTGTACTTTACTTGAGTATTTCCAGTTTAAGCTACTTTATACACTCAAGATTTACGGAGCAGTAAAAATTTAAAGGCATCTTCATGGTACAAATTTAAAAAGCTGCATTTAGCAGTTTAAGATTAAAGACAATCTCAGCGAGATAAAGATGATAAATTCTGCAGCTGGATGATTTTTCAGTTCACTCCAAATTGTTGCAGAGGCTCCGTTGTGGAAATTGATGACTGTTTCATCTAAAACCACTCGCTGTGACAGCAGCTATCGTCAGTTTTCAGCAATGTCATTAAGAACTGTATGTGTGCACGGTTTAAAGTACCTCACAATTCATACTGTACAGTGTCCCTTTTTAAAATATGTTCAGTGTGATACTTATATACTTAATATCTTTGTGGATCTCTCAAATTTTGGGGGACATTTGGTTTCAGTGTGAGCCAAGACTTTGACCTGGTGCAGTTCCAACAACTTTAGATTTTGGGAAAACGTAATACCAGGTTGTACTGCCCTACCATTAGCTCTAATGTTTTTTTTTCTGCCGCTGTAGGGAGAAAAAAGAGCTGAAGAGACAGATGGATCGAAGGAGAACAGAGAAGATCAACCAAGCAAAGACCAAAGAGAAACATCTGGCCGAGGAGTATGATCCATATACACACTGAAAAACCAATATTTATCTACTACACCTCACCCTAGACACCTGCTGCAGCTCCTTCATCTCCTTCATGCACAGATTCATCCAGATAGTTTTGTCAGGTTGAGCCCAAACTCAGCCGAGCTCAGCCCATCTGTCTGTGTGTTCTCAGGGAGAAGATTGAGATCAATAAGTCCTACGTCAATGAAGTCGTCCAGAACATAAAACGGGTGAGCGGAGGATGAAGAATCTGGGTTAAAGGAATTTTTCATGGGTTTTTCTATAGACTGCAGAGACGATGATGAAAATTTTATGGATGCAGCACTGTCTGTCTGTATGTCTGTCTGTCTGTCTGTAGCTGTGTCTCGCTGCAGTCATAAAATGCTTCATAAGACTGTGACTGTCTGTTTTTCTGTCCCCAGCTTGAGGAGACTCAGGCAAAGCGCCACGAACAGCTCGTGGAACAGCACAACGAGCTCCTGCAGGAGATACAAGACCAGAAACCAAAGGTAAAATATAAATGGAAATTCTGCTTCTAGCTGCACATCATTTCCAGTTTCGGCCCATAATGAAGTTCATTTATTTCTTGTCCTGTCTCTGTGAAATGCACCACCTCCACTTTGAATATTTCACGCTCAAGTGCTCTACTCAGCAAGAAATTCTTCTACACGGGGCTCTGAGCTGCTGCTGCTGCTGCTGTCTGTGGCTCCACACCCACACAGTTTAGGATCATTACTGACGTCAACACAGGGTACTTGAATGATGTAAAGTTCCCCCTGGCAGCCATATCGGAGCCGTTCAAATGTTGGCAGTAACGGCTGACAACAGCTGGTTGCATTTTTAAATGCACAGCCCATCTGTCTCAACAGCAGGAAATAAACAAGGCAAATTTCTGTGTTGTTTTTGACTGGAAACTGAGTCATCACCATATCTTTCACTGACTCTGTGTTGATATCATGTGACTTTTGTCTGCAGCAGCAGCTGATCATGCTATCTGCTAAGAAACCATCAGCAGGCAGAATTTACACGCCACCTTTTTCCTTTAAATGTAATTAATACCCACTCACTTTTCGCTGGTCTTTCTCCAGCTTCAGGGGGCTGTGGAGGCAGAGTTTCAGGAGAAGTTCCAGTGTTTGCCGGGAGAGATTCGAGACTTCCTGCAGAACAGGAAGATGGAGGTCAGAGGTCACAGCAAGTCCCGACCATCGACACCTCACGAAACTCTGTCGGAGGAGGACTGAGGAGAAAACTGTGTAGAGGAGTGAGAAAGCATGAAGAAGAAGGAGAAGAGGGAGGAAGAAAGGCAAAAGACAGAAAGGAGAATCTTTGTTGAAAGGGTGGTAAACAAAAGAGATATCACGATTATAAAGACTGTTACTTTTCTTTTTAATGAAAGAATGCTTCAGTGTTTTTTTATCCCAATCTAGCATGCACTATGCTGTACAGCGTTTAACCAGAACCCATTTAGTCTTTTTTCTGTTATTTTGACAGACACCTGAAATCCAATGGTTTGTACTGCATGACAACTCTATCAATCTATCTATCCATCCATCTATCTATCTATCTATCTATCTATCTATCTATCTATCTATCTATCTATCTATCTATCTATCTATCTA
>JBBMJY010000003.1:2793560-2812381 GCA_037833715.1 Toxotes lorentzi | reverse complement strand
TGTGTGTGTGTGTGTGTGTGTGTGTGTGTGTGTGTGTGTGTGTGTGTGTGTGTGTGTGTGTGTGTGTGTCTAGCTGCGGGGAATGCATTCTGCCAGGCCGCTCGGCTCCACATGCAGCTTCAGAACAAACTGGACTCCGCCACCAGCTTCGTCGATGCCGGCAACGCCTACAAGAAGGCCGACCCACAGGGTGAGCAAGAGCTGCTGTCCCACAAAACACATACACAGACGCACATTTACTGATCCAGCATCTAATCAGGTGCAGCTCAGTTCCTCCAATAAAAGATTCGTCAAAGGTCATTGACTGTGAGCCACATTTTGCAAAAAAAGCTGTAAACACTGGTAATAGACACGTTTACCAGACGTACCTCGGTTACATAAGGAAAGACATCTGTTATTAATGTTTGCTAAAAGCAAATTGTGAATACACAGACAACTGGGCTGATTATAGTTGGACTGAGTGAGATCCAGTCTTAACGAGCTGCTGTTCACAGTCCACAGTCCTTTTGTCTGAAAACAGAGTGTGTGTGTGTGTTGTCGAAGGATTGTGGTCAGGTGCCTCCTGCTCTGCTCTCTGTTAACAGCTCTTGTAACATTTGCTGTATTTTAAACATGTTGGATTTTAAAAAGTGGAATAATGATCTGTGGGAGTCAAAGTGAGCACAAGTGGCAAGGACGTTCACTGACGTCCATCTCTCCCTGCAGAGTCTGTCCATCCACCATTTCACCCAAATGATGTGTGTCCATATCTGTGCTGGTGCAGGCACAGCTGTGATTGTGCTCTAATTGTGATTCATATTTACTGAACTGTCAAGTTGTTGATGAAAAGAAATCCGTGTTTGATGGCTGAAATCAGTCTTTGTGCATGCTCTGCCTTTTCTTTGTTTTATGTTTGAATGGTCTCCAGGTCTGTTCCCGACATCACTGACACTTAAAGCCAGATGTGCAATGCTTTCAAATGCTAATCAACGTGCCCCGTTACCCGCATGTCTATTCCTTCTCATCCTCTTTTCATGATTGTAATTTTTAAGGAATTTGAGAGGTTTACATGTCCATGTTTTTCCACTATCTACTAACCAGTACAGTTCTTTATAACTATGACAGTGGCATGGCTCACACAGAGAAAGGGGAAGCCTCAGTCAGTCAGGACCCAGCGGTGATATCACTAGAAGATTAAAATGGGTCCCTGAGTTGCTCGAGGAAACTTGATATCTGGGTTATGTTGCAGAAGCCCTCCTGCCTCTCTGTGATGAGCTTAATAAAATACTGTGGGTTAGCAGGTCAGTGCTCACAGGGGGAGGAAACTGAAAGTGAAGACTTTTAATTTGACTTTGTGGAATCAGAAAGCTTCAGCAGATCCTTGTAATTCTAACATCCCTCCTCTACCTTCTTATCTGTCTGTCTCCAGAGGCCATCAACTGTCTAAACCAGGCCATTGACATCTACACCGACATGGTAAGATCTGCCTCAACCATCCAACTGCTGCCTCTGACAGTCTGTCTTATTTTTTATTAACACCCTGTGTGTGTGTTTGTGTGTCGATTGCAGGGGCGTTTTACCATTGCAGCTAAACATCACATCACTATAGCGGAGATTTATGAATCAGAGCTGGTTGATATTGAGAAGGTAAAGTGAGGCACAAAATTATCTGCTCTTCCTCTGCTTTAAGATTTATTTAATGTTTTTTTTCACATAAGATTAGATTTAATTAAAACATTTGTTATTAAACTATACTTCATTGCACTTATACATCTATCTGTGTGTGTGTGTGTGTGTGTGTGTGTGTGTGTGTGTGTGTGTGTGTGTGTGTTTTCAGGCCATTGCCCACTATGAGCAGGCAGCAGATTACTACAAGGGAGAAGAATCTAACAGGTATATGTGCTGTTTGAATTTGCAATCAAGGCTAAGCTAACACACTGGAGTGTGTGAAATGCAGTTTGGAGGTCAGTAATTGTGTTGGGCTTGTTTCACTACACCTCCTTTCTCTATGTGCCTTTTAATAGACCAAAAGTGTATTGATTTATTGAGAAAATAACTGTCAGATTGATTGATAGTAAAAAGATTAATTAGTCCTTTTAGTCCATTAAATCATTTTTATGTTAATGCATCATCCATCATCTGGATAAGGCTTCTGTGTGAGAGCTTAGCTGGAAAAAAAATGACTCTTTTTACTCTTTCATACGTTGAAGATAGATGGAAACAATGGTAACACACACATTAGCCCTTCAGTCATGGGTTTCTTTGTTTGTGTGTGTTTCAGCTCAGCCAACAAATGTCTTCTGAAGGTCGGACACTACAGCGCTCAGCTGGAGCAGTACCAGAAAGCTATTGAAATCTATGAACAGGTAACGGCTGACCACATGCAACCAATTACCATTCAGCAAATATTACTCCTGTAAAAATATTATTCAGTTACTGTTGCAGCTGCTGTGTCAGAGAGATGTTGATGCAACTTTATGGTCATTTTTCAGAATGTAGTTTGTGATGTTGGTGCTAATATAAAGGCACAACTAACACAAATTAAAACACCAAAAACATGTCCACACACAGAACTATAATGGAAATGATTCTGTTCAAACGTGAATACACAAGAAAGAAGAAACATCTACTGTGGTCACATAATGGTGTAATAAAAATCATTTGTGTGTGTGTGTGTGTGTGTGTGTGTGTGTGTGTGTGTGTGTGTGTGTGTGTGTGTGTGTCAGGTTGCGATGAGCACCATGGACAACCCTTTGTTGAAGTACAACGCTAAAGAGTATTTCTTCAAGGCGTCACTGTGTCACTTCATTGTGGATGAACTGAACGCTAAGGTAACAAGACAGCATGCGCACGCACACACACACACACACACACATACACACACACACCACCACACACACACACACATACACACACTACTGAAAGCACTCAGAGACTGTGATTTACATAGATGTGTACTGAACACACATACATATTGATCTGTTGCATTGTGTATTTGCCCGTTTTGTATCCTGACCTTTGCTGTTAATGTTGGCGAGTTTAGCTGTGACTTGATGCTAATACTTGTATACATGTGTGTTTCAGTTGGCCATTGAGAAGTACGAGGAGATGTTTCCGGCCTTCTCAGACTCAAGAGAGCTCAAACTGTTAAAGGTAATTTTCTCTTTAACCATGGTAGTAGCATGATGGCAGGGTCATGAATACAGAAACCAACCTGCATACACTCAAAAATACACACATGCAGATAAATATACAGTGAAATATAGAAAATAAATAGTTAGCCTCTTCTCATGTTCTATTTTTTGTGATTCCTATGTGTTTGTAAATCTTTACGTTTTGTTGCCACAGAAACTCCTAGAAGCTCACGAGGAGCAGAACAGTGAGGCGTTCACGGAGGCCGTCAAGGAGTTCGACTCGGTGTCTCGTCTGGACCAGTGGTTGACCACGATGCTGCTCCGCATCAAAAAGACCATCCAGGGAGATGCTGGGGACCTGAAATAGACAAATTTAGAAAGAGGGGAGAAAGGGAAGGAGACGGGGGAAAGAGAGAAAAGAGGGTGGTAAAGAGATGAAGGATCAGGGTACAGGGGGGTTGGTAAATAGAAGGGAGGGAATTTGATGGACAGGGAAGATGTGCTTTGTTGGAAAAGATGAGAGGGGGGGTATGGGGTATAAGGGAGGGAGGGTGTTTACAGTTGTAGATATCAGTCTGCATGTGACCTCCAACAAGCTAAGCATCACCTTTAAACCACCTTTAGATGATCCCGTGTCAGTATTGCTCTTGTAACACTGGACAAAAGTATACATAAAGAGAAACAGTGGAAAGAAAAAGGTGTGTGTGTGTGTGTGTGTGTGTGTGTGTGTGTGTGTGTGTGTGCACTACAGAAAGGCAAATTATTCTATTTCAAGGGAAAGTGTGCAACTTATATGAGATTTAAGAATATATGTTATGTAAAGGGATGACAATGTTATTTATGAGATTATTGGTATTTATTGTCAATACTGAAAATATTATTTATTGTTTATTATGGTGCTCAGTGTTACGAGTTGTCTTAATATTTTAGGTATTAGCCCCTCTGCTATCCTCTTTTCTTATCCTTTACTTCCTCTCCTCATCTGTTCCTCCTCCTCCTCCTCTTCCTCTCCTCACCCCATCACCTCGTCAAATCAGTGATATCGCCCATTGTGACCGGTTGGTTCTTTGTGTTCAGGCCAACAGTCGGTCGGTCCAGTTTGCCGCCGTCACTGCCTTGTTTGTGCATGTCTGTTGTCATGTTGATGTAAGTGTTCTCTGTGTCGTGCTAACGTGTGAAGAACATACATGTAGCCTGGTATCATTTGTGTGAAATCAGTAAATATGTACCTCAAATACAGAGTTGAAATAAAAACACCATCGCTCCAGATATCTGAGTGATCTTTGGTGTTTTCAGTCACAGGATATGAATATACACACATTAAAAGGCTAAAAATCAGATGATAATATCTTCATCTTAACATGAACACAAAGCATTAACAATCATTTTGGCATTACTTACTACATTAGTGCAATTTCAAGTTATTTAGTAGCCAACATATATACCAAAACAGATACTGTCTGCGATAAGCTAAAATGGACCAATGGACCTATTGCCTGGTGGTGACCTTTTAACCTTCCTACAGAAACAGAGCAGACAAAGACAGGCTAAAAGAAAAAAAATCATGTGAACCTAAAAACTGTGATTATTTAGTTATTTAGTATTTGTGACAGCAGGTAGAGTCCTTGGTTGGAATAACATCCTGAAGACTTTAAGCCCTTCAAGTCACATAACTGTCCATCAACGCTTCCCATTGCTCCTCTATATTTGTAGGTGTTTGTAGGTGCGGTTTGCTCCCTTGTACCGTTGCTCGCAGCAGTTACGGTTACGGAGAGCTAACTGGTTGTGTTAACTTTAAAAACTACTGGTTGGAAATAGATTATTTTAAGCCACTGTTGTGGTAAAGAGGGAAAAAACCAATGCACGGGGCCACACATGTCGACGTAACACCTGTAGCATAATACCCACAATGCACCTCGGCAGAGCCGTTGAATTCTGCGACTCAAGTTTCCGGCGCAGTGCACGTTCGCTGCTCCATCGCATTGCTGTGGTCGGCGTTGCTCTTTTTAAATTTTGTTTGTTTTAGTGAAACTCTTTAACTCCACTTGTCTTCAAAGCAGGCCGAAAATAAGTTGTAGCATTTCTGCTGGGGGAAGAGAGCGCAACGAGCCGCCAAGATGCCGCGTATTATGATAAAAGGAGGCGTCTGGCGCAACACTGAGGTACGTGTTTACATGGCTAGCTGCGTTAGCTCGATGCTAACAGTGACTGTAAACCTATGGGTCTCAGTTAGCATGAAGCTAGCTGCTAACTTAGCCAGCTTAGCAGGTTTGTTTTATTAGTGTTGCTGCCAACTGTGTCGAGAGAGTTTATTTTCTGTTTCTGTGAAGTTGTGTACACAGTATTTTATCCAGATACGGGACTGTAAATAAGTAATAAGGGCCTGTAGTTGATCATCAGTGCCCTGATGGAACCGAAGCGGCTAAATGCCCTGGGCCCCCCCAAAACCCCAAGTTCACTCTATATTGTCTAGGTTTTTAGAATTTGATTGATTGCAAATTTATTTAGAAATATGGACGTCTGAAGTGCTGTATTATTTATGTTGTGACTGTATATGGACTATTTATATTCTTGTATTTATTTTCAAAGTTATCACTGCAACAAAATTCTTAGTTTGCTGTCCCCCTATCAAACGTTTGGTGTGCAAATTGAGCAGGTTTTCTGTGTGATATTAACACACAGAAAACCTGAATTGGTCAACTAATTATTTCAGCTCTAGAGCACTGGTCTGTTCTGGGTGTCTGGGGAAATAATTAAAGTGACATATATAGTGTGGTTCATCGGTGCCCAGCAACAAATTTTTGCCTTAAGAGGTCAATGCAGTGATGGGTTGAATGATGTGACTTTGATGAGATTGTACCAATTAAATTTTCCCTTTGTCTGTGTCTCTTTCTTTTCCAATCTGTCCATTTATCCAGGATGAGATCCTCAAGGCGGCGGTAATGAAATATGGCAAAAACCAGTGGTCTCGTATTGCCTCCCTGCTACACCGCAAGTCTGCCAAACAGTGTAAAGCCAGATGGTGAGTCTTATACGAAGAGGTGTGATGGCAGTCACTGCTATTTCACTGCAGACATTTTCTAAAACCCTACATTCATTCAGTTTTCAAGGTAATAGCAGGACTCGCAAAAGTAGACCTTATCTTTAGTAACAGTCTTAAACTTGGGAACAGAACCTTTCAGAGATCAGTCAGGTTATATAGCAGGGTGATATAACTTGGGTTTGTGTCTGTCTGCAGGTACGAGTGGTTGGACCCCAGCATTAAGAAAACGGAATGGTCCAGAGAAGAGGAGGAGAAGCTGCTTCATTTGGCCAAGCTGATGCCCACCCAGTGGAGGACTATCGCTCCCATTATAGGACGCACTGCTGCCCAGTGTCTGGAGCACTACGAATACCTGCTGTACTGTTCTGTTTGACCTGACAACACATTTATGCACTAAATAGACATGGATAACACAAATGTTGTTGATTCACAGTTTATATGTATTTGTGTGCGTGCGTTTAGTGACAAGGCAGCACAAAGAGACAATGAGGAGGAAGTGGGGGATGACCCCAGGAAGTTAAAACCGGGAGAGATTGACCCTAATCCTGAAACTAAACCTGCCAGACCTGACCCTGTGGATATGGACGAAGGTACAGTAACATACTTAATACTGTCATTGACAATGATGGAGACATGGACTCTTCCAGAAGCTTTTGTTTGAATGATTTTCTGATCAAAGTGACAGAATTTTCTCCCCGGTCCTAAGAAGATTTAATCTTATGTGCTCCTACAGTGGCCTCCTTCCATTCTAGTAATGACTATTAAAAGTTTTCATTTGAAAGAATAGTATGCAGAAATTGTCTGCAAGGTTGTATTGGGTCAAATACTTTATTGTTCATGTTTGTGGCTGTGGGAGACAGCAATTAAAACTTAACACTCATATGTCCTAATAAATTAATTGTGCGTGTCTTGTGTCTGTCTCACTAACTGTAGATGAATTGGAGATGCTGTCAGAGGCGAGGGCTCGTCTGGCCAACACACAGGGCAAGAAAGCCAAGAGGAAGGCCAGAGAGAAACAGCTGGAGGAAGCCAGGTTAGACTGAGTTCATACACACACTAACAGCATTGACAGGATTTTTGTTTTTTAATTTGTTCTTAAGATGCTTTATACTTTGCTTGCTACTAACGTGCCGTAAAGGTAGTCACAATTGGTTGTCTGTAATTCTCATCCCACTGCAGACGGTTGGCTGCTCTGCAGAAGCGCAGAGAGCTGAGAGCAGCAGGAATCGATGTCCAGAAGAAGAGGAAGAAGAAGAGAGGAGTGGACTACAATGCTGAAATCCCCTTTGAAAAGAAGCCTGCACCGGTAACCAGGACTTAGCAGTAGTTCAATATTATCAATTATTACTGACTGGTTTTTGGTGTTTAATTGAACAGAATCCACAGCGTCAGCTCATAGCTCGACTTACTGTTGTAAGCTACAGTATTAATTGTTGACTTTCCAATTGAAGGGTTTCTATGACACCAGCATGGAGCAGTACAACGCTCTGGAGCCAAACTTCAAACGACTCAGACAGCAGCACTTGGACGGAGAGCTACGCAAGTCAGTAACATCTTTCTCTACATTTTATACACACACACACACACACACACAGTTTGGGTAACATGGGAACACACACATAACTCTTATACTAATACGGAAGTACAGTCACTTTACAACTGTACAGCTTCATATGCATAAATATGAAGTTCAAGCTGAAACACTTAATGAGCATGATTGATGTACGCTGTACTTCATAAGGTCACACCCAGTAAACTTACGGCCTTCATTCTTAAACCGTGTTGTTTGTGTGTAGTGAGCGCGAGGAGAGGGACAGGAAGAAAGATAAACAGAAGATAAAAAAGAAGAAAGAGAGCGATCTGCCGTCTGCCATCCTCCAAACCAGCGGAGTGGCTGAGTTCACCAAAAAACGCTCCAAACTGGTTTTACCTGCACCACAGGTAACCACCATGTATACTTTTTAATTGTAATGTTTAATACGTCTCTCACACCAATGTTTACGATTCAGTCTTGTCCTGTTTAAATGCGCTCAGTATTTTTAATCAGTCGTCTTTCACCCGATTTAATTTCACTTGTGTCATAGATCAGTGATGCTGAGTTGGAGGAAGTCGTCAAATTGGGTGTTGCCAGTGAGGTCGCTCGTCAAGCCGCCGAGGAGAGTGAAAGTGGCAACTCGGCCTCATCCACCCTCCTGTCAGAGTACAGCGTCACTAACACCATGACAACAGGACTACGTACCCCCCGCACCCCTGCTGCTCAGGACAGGATACTGCAGGTAACGGAGAGGCACATAACGCCTGGACACTGTAAACACACGCACTGTGAATGTGAGCACTTAGTTTAAAGAGCGCCACACAGAAGATGAACACACACGCCTTTAAGTTTTTAGATTCTCAATTCAAAGTACTTCAAGTCAGATAAGTGTGAGGGATATTTCAGGATAATTTTTTTTCACTCCACGATGATGTTTTATGTGAATTTGTTTATGACCATTATGCCAATCAACCCATCACTGATCAATCTTAAGTATATAATTTATAAGGGGTCTCTGTCATAACTTTGATAACCAAATTCAGAGATTCTTACTAAAACGTGGGTGTGTTTATGTGCAGTTTTTAGGAATAGTTGTTTTCAGAATATTCACCATAAACAGTATTCATACACATCTTCTGACATTAATCGCTTTTACTATTCGTGTGTCTGTATTTTCAGGAAGCCCAGAACCTGATGGCTTTGACCAACATCGACACTCCTCTGAAGGGAGGCCTCAACACTCCGCTGCATGAGAGCGACTTCAGTGGAGTGACGCCTCAACGCCAGCAGATCCAAACACCCAACACGGTTCTCAGTACACCGTTCAGGTTAACAGTGCCGTCACCTCTGCTCTGATTTAACACCATGCATTTAATTGACAGAGCAGCTGATTCAGTAAATGTCAACGTTCATGGTTGTGTTATGTCTAACAGAACTCCTGGACCAGGTCAGGGGTCAGAGGGCATGACCCCTCAAGCCGGAGTAGGGATGACTCCACGTGGGGCTGTGACCCCAGGTTTGACTCCTGGCCGTACGCCTCTGAGAGACAAACTGAATATTAACAGTGAGGAGCAACTGACTGACCCTACGTACGCTAAACACATGGTAAACACACACTCATTATACACGTCATGCTGTAAATACACAGTTCACACTCAGCTCTGAATATATGGAATTTAAACATCAATGGAAGTTTTCTGATCAAATGTTTTGTTTCAGCAAAAAATAAAATATTGAAAAAGAATTACAATTTTATTTACCATAAAACATTCAGTTAATTGTAATTAATGTAGATGTAAACATTAAATGTAAACAATAAGTCACTGCAGACTTAACCATTGTCTTTCTCCTCCGCACACAGCAAAGGGAAAGCCTGCAGCAGCTGAGGCAGGGCCTGATGTCACTTCCTGTTCCCAAGAACGACTTTGAGATTGTTCTTCCAGAAAATGCAGAGAAAGAGCTTGAAGAAACAGAAACAGACACCGGGTTCGTAGAGGACTCGGCCGACATAGAGGCGCGCAAGCAGGTAAGCACATGGGTTCACTCACATACACACACAAACAGTGTTGTAGCACTGCAGAGATTCTGTTTGGGGAATAATAATAAAATACATACCCAGATTTATGCTCTTGTTCCTGTAGTTTAAATAAAGCTTGTCAAACAAAGATTTACTGTGTGTGTGTGTCTGTCTGTCAGGCTTTGCGAGAGGCAGAAAGAGAGAAGGAGCTGAAGCTGCGACACACTGCTGTTCAGAGGGCTCTCCCCAGACCTACTGAGGTAACAAACACACTCACTTCCTGAACACCACTGACCTTTTGACAAAATATAGCAGATCAGTGTGTATTTCACTGCAATTGTCAGCCCCTTATAAAATCCTGGGCTTAGTCCACTTTTGTTGTATACTTATTTTTGTGTTGGAATAATGTCAAGTCTTTTCCTCCAGGTGAATGATAAATATGAACATGAGAGCTTTCATTTGTCTCAGCGTGACGACACCAGTCCCATCCCTCTCTGCAGGTGAACGAGTCCGTTCTCCGTCCCGCCTCCATAGAGCCGCTCGCTGACCTCCAGTTGGCGGAGGAGCTGATCAAACAGGAGATGATCGCCATGCTGCACTACGACTGCCTGCACCACCCGTCAGCCAACGCAGCCAACCAGCTGCAGCGCATCAAAGCCCGAGGCCCCACTTCCACATCGAACAATGCACTGCATATAGCTTACCTGGAAACACACCCCTACAAGCCAGTCAGCACAGAGGAGATGGAGCAGGTAACACACACACACACAAACATGACCATCATTGTTAGTCACTTGAAAAAGTATTCAAACAATTAATTGATTGAAAATTGTAGTAGTTAATTTACTGATAGACTCTTTGATGAATCGACTGATTGCTTCAGTACTGGTTTGGTCATGGAAACATTTTGTGTGTGTGAGTGAGACACTGTGACAATGATAGATGTCTAAGAGCAGAATAACCACTATGAAGATGTACTGTGCATAAGAAGTGTTTGGTAATGATGTTGCGTACCTGTGTCGCATGTTAATGAACAGGCTAAAGCAGTGCTGGCAGCAGAAATGGAGGTGGTGAAGGCAGGAATGGGCCACGGAGATCTCAGCATGGAGGCCTACAGCCAGGTGTGGGAGGAATGCTATGGACAGGTATGCATCCTTCTGTCTCAGAGTAAAAAGTCAAAGGCTGAGTCTAAATGTTTAGACTTATCTGGACTTGCAGACTTTACAGGCACATTCCAGGACTTTCCGTTCATCTCCATGGAAACATATAAGGTCTCATAAGTCCCTGTCTCACAACGCGTTTCATCCCCTCGAGGTCCAGCAGACTTGGCGAGATGATGTCACTGTACATAGGATTCTGCTAGTCTGGAGGATGGACAGCTGGATTCAGCCAAACAGAAACATGTGATCCTAAAGATAGACTGCCTTTAACGACCTTCCACTTGACATGCAATCAACCTTTCTTCATCTGTCTGCAGGTGTTATATCTACCTGGTCAGAACAGATACACCAGAGCTAACCTGGCATCAAAGAAAGACCGTATTGAAAGCCTGGAGAAAAAGCTAGAGGTGAGAAACTACAGAGATGCATAAAGAGTTCATCAACAGGTGTAAATCAGGCCTCGAAACCTGTATAAAATCCTTTACACTGAGGTCTGTGTTTCCCTCTTCCTCCAGGTGAACCGTGGTCACATGACAGCCGAGGCCAGGAGAGCAGCTAAGCTGGAGAAGAAACTCAAAATCTTGCTTGGAGGGTTTCAGTCCAGAGCACTGGGGCTCCTGAAGCAGCACAATGAACTCTGGGAACAGGTACTGAACACTGCAGAGTTTCACTTCAGCAACAAGGAAGAGTTTCCTTTAAAATGAATCCCCCTCCAACACACACACACAAAATTCCTTATTTAGTCCTCACCTTTTTCAATATTTCTCAGTCTCTTATTCCTGAAGATTTTGCTGAAAGATGAAATGTGACATTCACATCATTAAATTAATGGATAATTGGTATTTGGCTAGTTTGTAGACAGTTCCCTTCCAGGCTGTATTATTGTACTGTAATAATAATACTGATGCTATGCTTGTGGTGTCCACCAGGTGGAGCAGGCAGCCACAGAGCTCCAGACCTTCACTCAGCTGAAGAAACAAGAAGATACTGCCATTCCCAGGAGACAAGAGGTAATATATTTAAGATGCACACACATTACTGACTGTACACAGAACAGTAACTCAAAAGATCGCTTCCCATGCATTCCTACAGCAGAGGTGGCTGGTTAGAAGTATGCTGTCAATGAATGTTTACAGTGACTGTTTGATGCATCATACATAAAGTGTGTGTGTGTGTGTGTGTGTTAGGCTCTGCGGGAGGACGTGGAGAGACAGATGGAGAGAGAGAGAGAACTTCAGCAGAGATATGGAGAGTTGCTGATGGAGAGAGAGTCACTGCTCAACAGTGCTCAGAAGTACTGAGCAGCACACACACCAATCCCACATTCATACATAACATGCCACACACACACACACACACACACACACACATTTAAATACTCACCTTGGAGACACTGATAAAGGTAACTGCAGCTCTTCAGCGCTCTGAGTCGACGCTAAACCCTTCTGGCATTTTTCAATTAGTCAATTATTGCGGAAATTCCACCGATTAGCCCCGCCTCCATGTGCTCATGTTGCTATAATGTTGCAAACTGAGTTTTGAGCATGCTCAGTGGTCCCTTGTGTTTCTGTATTAGTGACCAATAAAGTTTCTTTTCAACAATAACGACCTTGCAGTGTTTCCCTGGAGTAGATATTAAACCAGTGAAATCTGATTTTATTTTAAAAGCTAAACTGGGCCTGAAAAATGTCCAAACTGTTCACACAGGTGTACTGAAAACTCTTTATTATAGCAATGGAACAAAATAATGTATGTGTACAGGTAGGAGCACAAATGTGTGCAGTAATGTAATAATCCTCAGCAGGCGAGGAAGGTCATCCCACTCTTCCAATAAGCATTCTGAGAAAGACAGAGACAGTGTTTGCTTTAAAATGGTTTCACACTGTCACAGTTGTTTTAAAGAAAAGATATGTTTGTTTGTTATTGTGACTACTAATGTAAAAGTTCATCCACAGTCCTCGTTCTGTGAAGTTAATGAGGCTCAGCAGTCTGAGTTAGATAAATGATGTGGGCATCGTCTAAAATTAATGTATTTTTAGTACAAAATTCTGTCCTTGTTCTGGCAACAAACCAACTCAACAAGAAAACACAAAGAAGACATTTTATAAAGACTTGAGCAGAATGAGGACTGTTGATCTGACTGTACGATCAGCCTGGAGAGGAGGAACAATTACAACCAGTCACCAGGCATCTGAGTGTTGTATTTAGATGCTATCCAAGTCTATACTTCAGTGTCAAATTAAGACTGTGTGTGTTTGTACATACTGTGTGTCTGTAGCTGTATCTTCTAATAGCCTCTCTGATGTGACAGGGCTGGATGGCTCCACTGGGAGGCTCCACTGTAGCTGGACAGCTCTGAAAAACACAATACTGTACTAATGAACACACAAATAACGTGATGCATTTCTGTCGTGTAGAGGCATAAAGTATACTTGAATAAGAACATGTGACAATACATTAATAAACAAATATGGCATCTGGTGGGGTTGTTCCAGTGACCCATGTTTTCACCCTGGAACAGAGCTTAAGGACTGGTCACTGTTATAATTGGGTCTTAACCTTTCTGTGATTCTGTCATGTTGGTATCAGTGAAACCTAAAAACAGCCAGACAAGAAGAAGATGCAGCCCATACACACACACACCTTTTTGCGTTTCCTCTGTCTTGTTCGGCCGTCCAGACTGCCGTTACCCTGTGGGAGCGGCTTCGACGAGTGAGAGGAGCCCGGGGTGGAGGGGGGAGTGGCCTCGGGTGAGTCTGGATCCTTCTTTACCTGGTGAAGAGAAAGATGGAGGATGGGTGATACTTAAAAAACATAACTGGATTTTAAACCCTGGTCTAAGTGACTGGAAGAGACATGGTGCAGAAGTGTGTGTGTGAGTGTGTACCTCTGTGTGTGTGTTGTAGTGGATGTAACTAGCAGAGATCACATGACTGATGGGATTAGTCTTGGCTGTCATTTCCTGCTTTACCAACAGAGACAAGTCCACAATCTGGAGAAGGACAGTGACAGAAACAGGAGACAATTTTTATAACACAGTATTAAAAATTGATAAGATAAGAGACATGACACAATATGCAAGGCATCCTCTACCTGGGCAACAGTCTCATAGGCCAGGTATGACAGGATCTCCATGGCGATGCTGTTGGGTTTGAGCTCCAAACTGCTGCAATCCAACCAGTCCCGAAACTTTGAGGCTTTCTTAGCTGGAATCACACACACACACACACAGGCAGGTGAGCAGCACATACACAAGTAGGAAACCAGAACTGGCTCTGTGTACTTTTAGTATTATTTTTAACAAATGAATCACATGACTTCTGTGGGTCTTGAAAATTTCAAGTGGAAAAAAAAGAGTCATACATGTCCTGCCAAGTTTCTGTAAGAGGGTTTAGCACTGAAACAATAAGTCTATTAATCAGTTAGTCAGTGAACAGATAACATCAACTGTCAAATGTGAGCATGTGCTGCTTTTCTCTGCAGTTTTTTTTGACTGTTGGTCGGATAAGAAAAAGAAATCTGAAAAGGATTTGGCTTCTGGGGAACTGTGACGGGTATTTCTTGCAATTTTCTGACATTTTATAAACGAAACAGTCAATTAATCAGTAAATAATCAACAGATTATATCAATAACTAAAATGCAGCTCTAAAAATGTCCTGACATTCAGTACTTTCCACTGAAAGCAGAGTTTCTCTTTGATGCCTTGTGTCTGCCATGTTTTAGGAACAGTCCTCCAGGGTAGGAAAGAAAAAGATGGCTACACAAACTATATGGCTCTGTTTTTGTCAGCCTCATGAAAGCAGGATTATCAGAGAGAGACTAAGTGACTTAATTAAAATCTTACCGAAGCTGAGCTGTCGACTCTCACAGAACTCTGAGTACTGGGCCTGATCCATGGCTCGAGTCTGACGCTCTAAACGCTGAAGACACAAAGACAAAGCACATTCACAGTAAATAATTATACAAAATGTGTCGTCTACAGTCAGTGCTACCAGTGAATCCTGGACATGAAAAACAGTTAAGAACAAAGTGATCCGTGATGAAAACCTCTGACCTCCATCCTCTCCTGTTTGACGGGGTCTAGTTCCTGTCGCTCAGCTAGTGACAGGAGTTCTCCCGTCTGATCCATCCACACCAGAAAATCCTGGGCCAATCGCTGCCTCCGCTGATTACCCCCGGCAGCGCCACCTGCAGCACCCCACCGGTCTGCAAGCACAAAAGATGAATAAGACCAACACTACCACAGTCTCTCCTCTGTTCCTGTGTCACATAATGTAGCTTCTTGTGTAATGAATTCAGAAAATGTAATATACATTTTTATGGTTATTCTGTATATTCTATATTTAACTTTTAGCTTACTTGAGCTACTATAATAGTACTTTGTGCAATGTCGTGTTTTTTGTTATGCTGCTGTAACAACTTCCCTCCAGGGATCAATAAAGTCTTATCTTATCTTATCTTAACAGAAACATTGTTCAGAAAGTAAGAAAATGAATTAATGTCCAGTGATTGTCCCAATAAACAGGCTGCAAACTGTTTGATTTTAAATGATCTTTTCAGTCTGTCCAGGTGAAACTGCTCATGTTCATGTACAGCATGTGTGACAGTGTATGTACCCGTTTCTGGCTGCGTCTCTTCGTCCTCTAGAGTTTTGAGTAGCTTTGATTTATAATCTCTGAACTGGAGATATTTTAACAACCTCGCCACCTTCCTCTGTTTGAGAAACACGGGGGCAGACAGAAAGAGAAGAACAGAAAAAGAACAGAAATCAATTTCTTGTTATTCATATCAGAGCTACGACCCAAAGGGATTCAAAAGATTTTTCAAGCAATATGAATCACTTATGACATAAAGCTTTGTGTATATAATGAGTTTTCTTTACTGTGCGTTTTTCTTACCTTGTCCTTCCTCATCAGGAACAGGATGTCCTCAGCAGAAATGACCCTCGAACCACGAAGAGCCGCCCCCTCGCAGGCCTGATGCAGCTGATACATAAACCAATCACATCAGACAAATTACAAAAGCACTGGTTACTTCAATGAAACCAGAAGTAAGAGGATAATGTGGCATTTGTTGCAAATGTATTTGTCCAATCCACAAACAAATACAAATACACTTCTCTGTGTAAGTAATGCGTTACCATAGTAATAAGCTGTGTGTGCACAATGTCCTCCACCAGAGCTGCTGTCTCGTGCAGAGGCCTGCGAGCATCTCCCAGCGCAAACCTGGAAAACACAGACACTAAAATATTAATATGTTAAGAGTAATGTTCATGTGCATCTTCCAAAACAGTGAAATACACGTGGACTGCAGGTGATAAAAAGCTGGTTCTTATTATAATGAGTAGCAGTTGTAGCACAATTCTTAAAGTGTTTATATTCATGTCTTGCCTTGCCTTTATTTTGGCAGCACCTGTAGTAACATCTGCTCACTGATGTGCTGACTTTGAATCACAGTTCTCAGAGATAAGCGGTATCTAACTTTACTTTCTAACTCAGCTCTTTTCTTCTGTTTATTCCACTTGAGTTGTTTCTGCTGCCAAAATGTGAAATATGATTGTTTTTTTAAATATCCAGTTAAATATTTGAACATAATGTCTATCTAAACTGATGTCTGCATCTCAAACATCTACTTTTAAACTTGAAAATGAAATAAAATTAAAGTTTTAAACTTATCTGTCACTTTAACGTCACATCTCAGGTAAGAAAACTCATGAGACAAAACATGTAACGAATAAAAACAGAGCTCACGCGTAACCATGTATGTCCATGTCTGTCTCCCTCTCTCTTTCTTAGTCACACACACACACACACACACACACACACACAGAGGTTGACAGGCCACACACACTTTGACCACAGTTTGGTCAAACCTCAATTTGCATCCATAGAAGCCACTTCCATGATGGCAGATTGAGCTAAACCCACATCCTGAAGCTCTTTCCTTCTCTCATTCCTCCTCTTTCCCTCTGTCCCTCCACCTATTCTCTGTCACACACAAATACCTGACAGCCCCCCTTGTTGTTGCTGTGCTCCGCCCTTATTGGAAGCAGCTGATTGGCTGTCTACAGCTGTCAGTCACACAGGTGAGATTGGCTTTGGTTTGGGGTTGTGGGCAGGTTGACATCAGGCTCTCAGGTAGAGTGTTGGTTTTAGGTTTTAGGTTTTGGGGTTTGGGGTTTAGTTCGGTTTCAGCCTCTCTGACCACCAACAACACCTCTCTGCAGCCCATACACAACACAAGGTGAGTACCTCAAAACACACACACACACACACACACACACACACACACACACACACACACACACACACTTTAGAAAAATTATCCAACTCGTGACAGAAAAACAATTCCATACACATACATACATATTTCCAAAAGATTTTCTGTGACGTGAATATTTCCATTTCAATAGCTGAAATTGTGCTTGAGTCTTGTGCTTGTCCTGCTGTTTTCATTCATTTCTAATTTTCTAATCAGGTTTTTCTTTAGATAAATATGTGTCAACCGACCTCAGGAAATGGACCATATTCCTTAGTGAAACTATAATTTATAATTTTAGTGTTTCCTCTACTACAAAGACGGCTAGATTATTATTTTCATTTTGTGAACAGATCATTATTTGTTCAGACAGTGATGAAAAACTGTCACTATTTCCGACCATCAGTCCAAAATCCAAAGATATTCAGTTACACAAGTCAAAGAAAAGCAGCAAATCCTCCTAACTGAGAAGCTGGAACACGCTAGCTCGACTTTGCCTAAAAAGCTCATAAACAATTAACAGATCATAAAAAGAGATGCTGATTCATTTTCTCCCCGATAATTCTTTGATTAATACATTTTTCAGCTCTACTGCAAAGCGTTTAGCTTGACTTAAAAGTCCTAGAGTCTGCTACTAAGGTGTCTTTAGGAGCATCAATGAGGATTTTTGCTGCACAGTTCTTGTTCTATCAATTAGTCTTCCCTCATTATTGTGGTTCTGTCATTTGTTAAACAGGTCTCTATGGCTTCAAACAGTCTGTTCAGCAGCAGCCCGATGGTGTACTGGGGTGAGTTTCCTACTATGTGTGTGTGCGTGTGTGTGTGTGTCTCACATCATGCTCTGTAGTTCTGGGATGAAGTTGGTCCTGGAAACTGGACGGTCTTTAGAACTGGATGCTGTGGAGCCAGCCATGGGACTGCTCATAACCACTCCCACCTGAAGACATGAACCACACAAAGGAACAGAGCTGCATTAAAGTAGGAATCAGGATTAACTGATGAGAAGCGTTGCCTCATCATCACACCACATGTTTACATTCTACATTTCCAGGCAGCATGTGTTGAATAATGTAAAGATCAAGATTTGATCTCTGGAGACACTTTTCTCACAGCAACACACCTGATAATAAAAAGACTGCAGTACTATTTCCACCTGTGAACCTGTCAACAATGACGCTGTACCATTATTTATTCATCTATATAGGGCCGCACTGACATTCTCATTATAAATTCTCATTTCCTGAACAAACTGATTCATCATGTGGTTTAGAAAATATCAGACAGTTGTGAAAAATGTTTCCAACCATGAGTTCAAAAACCAAAGATATTCAGTTTACTGCCACGAGACAAAGAAAAGCAGTAACACTGTAACTGAGAAGCTGCGACAAGTTCCAATAAAAGAAAATGCAAAACAAAAGAATCGAAGTATTAAAATGTTCCAAACAAAAACACACACCTCTGCACACTGAGGGTGAGAGGTCAGTGTCAACAAAAGATACTCTGAGCTCTTAATGTTGACTCTGTTTTACACTTTGGCATCATTTAACCAAAACACAAAACCAATCAGAGCCTAAAATAACAACATAGCAGAACAGGTCTGAGGCAAATCGACACACCGTCCAAAACACACACACACACACACACACACACACACACACACACACACACACACACACACACACACACACACACACA
>JBBMJY010000003.1:2777812-2793460 GCA_037833715.1 Toxotes lorentzi | reverse complement strand
ACACACACACACACACACACACACACACACACACACACACACACACACACACACACACACACACACACTCAGGGACAGGTGGTTTGACCGCAGTAACTTCCCCTCCGGCAGTAAAATGTGAATGATAATACAGCGCAGCTCCCTCCTATTCAAACACTGCGGTGAACAAAACACAAACGATGACCACGGACAGGAGGTGGTGAAGGAGACGGAGGAGGAGGAGGAAGAGGAGGTGAACCAAAGACACGGAGAAAGAGTTAAAGTCAAAACTCTCACCACAATCCTTCAGAAAGACTCTCCAGCTGCTGCTACGACTTTTTTGTTTTGTTCGCGCGATTTGATGACGTACTTGAATCTCGGTTGTGCGGATCTGTGGTACTTGTAGTTTTCTTTCATCTCTGGTCAAAAAAGCCTCCAAAACCACTGTTAATGAAATGCTCCATGTTTTATTTCGGTGAAAAATGTCGAGTAAAAGAGGAATCTCTTTAAGAAGTTGTTTTGGTGCCAGATCAGTGTTAGATTAATTACATTTTAACTAGCTCGATATCATTGTTAAAGACCAGTTTAAATAATCCAAATACCAGTAACCATCATGGTTTCAGTTTGAGGTTTTAATTTCTGTGTTGCTAAGACAAAATACATCCTTTCTCTTCTCCTACCGTTTTCTTTATGTATTGTTTCTGCTGATGTGGTCGACATTTCAGGAGGAAATAAATATAAAGAAAAAGAGAAATGTTGAAAAGTCTTTCCAGTGTTTTTTTTCCCCTGTCAGATCCTGTGGTTAAGCATCAGCCGTCTCAGTCGCCCACCAACCTCCAGCTGGAAGAGCAGGAGCTGCGGTCCCTCCACCAGCGCAGCACAGCGCTCCCCAGAGGCCTCGTACAGACTGACAGCCCGAACTTCCTCTGCAGCAGCCTGCCGCAGCACTGGAGGTGTAACAAGACCCTGCCGAGAGCCTTCACTGTAATCACCTTGTTAATCAATTTAAAAAAAAATCAATTCAACTGTATCTAAAGTTTATACTGTCAGGTGTCATCAAGTATAAAATGTGGGACATTTGCCCTGAGTTTAGCCTTCCAGGCTTTCTACAAATCTCTTACCCTAACGTTAATCCATCCTACAGGTGGTTGCCCTGGGCAACGACGTGCCTGATGGCGTGGTTGTCACAGTGATGGCTGGCAACGACGACAACAGCAGCGCTGAGCTGCGCAACGCCACATCAACCATGAAGCAAGGGTTTGCCCAGTTCAACGACCTGCGCTTCATAGGCCGCAGCGGCAGAGGTAGATGGACAGATCCTGTACTGATGCTGTAGTTCAGCCTGTGTGTGGGGTTTGGCCTTTAGACTCAGACAATAATCTTGAGGTTAGAAGGATAAAGTAAAAGAAGACAGGAATACTTGGTCAGGTGATCCTAACTAAGATTTGTTGCATTTAAAGCCTCTATAATTTTACTGTACATGTGTTCTGTTTTGTTTTTCAGGCAAAAGTTTCACCCTCTCTATCAATGTGCTGACTTCACCCCCTCAGATCGCCACCTTACACAGAGCCATTAAAGTTACTGTGGATGGACCGCGACTGCCTAGACGTTAGTACACACCAGAGGTGATGATGTGATGGTTTTTTTTAAGCTTTCAGTCAGACATATTTTCCTCTTCTCTCTCCCTCTCTCTCTCAGGACAGAGGCAGAGGGAGGTGAAGTCAGGACTGTTCAGGCCTTCAAGCAGCAGCACTGCCTCATCAGGTGTGAGAGGAGGGATGTAGTTAAAATACTCACTTTTTAAATTTAGGTGAAACTAGAAATGTGAGAAAGTCATGTTTGGATATATTGTCCTGCTCAAACAACCACATCAGTGTTAACTGTCACATACAGGAGTGTTTCAGCCTTTAGGCAGAATAGAACAGGTATATTTTTGCTTATAATCTTGCCTAAGATTCTAAGCTTTTACATTATCGAGTAACTGTTTTAGGATTAATGACCTAGTTACTTCCACAGTACTGTTTACATTAAGTGTAGATAGTTTGAGTGTAATAATGGATTGTATTCATACGTAATGTGATCAGGCTGTTTACAAATAAATTATTTCTTTCTCTTCAGACTGTAGATCCTTCTCCTCCTCTCTTTGGGCCAATGAGCCATCCTTCTTGGGCCATGTGACCTCTCTGGCCTCCTCCTTCACTCCAAGTCCCAGAATGCATCACATACCTACCCTCCCTTACTCCACCCAGCCTCCTCCATACAGCTCCTACCTGTCCTCTCCTCCACCTCCACCTCCGCCCCCTCAGCTGAGCCACAATGGTCCCTTCCAGCCTGGAAGCTTCTACTACGGATCCAACCCACCGCTCCAGACCACAGGGGAGGACAGAAACGTTGTCACAGCTCTGACCAATTACATCGAAGGGGCGTGTCTTTCTTTAAGAGGTGAGGAGCCTGTCTGGAGACCTTACTGATGATGAGACGTGTTGTGTTATACATCATCTTAAAATATGTTAATAATTTATTGAGTTTTGGGAAGTTTTACTTTGTTTTTATTCTCCAATCCATGTTAAAAGAAAACCTTTAAACTTCTGTGTTTGCTGTCATTAGGCTGTTTTTAGTTGATGAATGGTTATGAACATATTTATGTTTTTTATTATCATTATTATTATTTTATAATTCTGTATATAAATTGTTCTAAACATTAAATTAAAATCAAATGAAATGAATGTAAAATTTCCTCTTTGTATTAAAGTCTATTAGGATTTGACAATTTATTTGTTATTAAATAAAGTGTTTATCAGGGCAATATCAGCCTCAACGTCACAACCAGAACACCCAGAAAATGAAAAGCAGCTAAAAACAATCATCAATCATTTACAATGGCTTTGTTTTTAAATACGTCTTTAAAATAATGAGTTAGACGGAGTGAACTTCCTCTAAACTGTTAACGTTAAATGTATACACAGAAGACATGAATATGCCAAACAGTCGTTAAATGTGGAAAAACAGGATATGATCAATGGAAAATCCATAGAAATGTAGAAAGCAAATTAAAATGTGTAGAGATAACAGTTCACAGAAATGTGGCGTGATGAAGAAGCCATGAAATCATTCTCTGTACGTACCAGTGTCAATTAGCTTGAGAATAATAACAACAGCTGCAGGAATTTCTGATCATGTAAAAATAAAGCAGTGAGATGTTCCTCTTACCTGGAGTTTGAGACCATGTGGCTCCTGCTGCTGATTGGCTGGTACAGGTGCAGTGGGCAGGGCCTCAGGCAACCGTCTCCAGGTGGAGCAGGTTCACTTACAAGAAGCTGCAGGTGGTGGAAATTTAAACAAGGAACATATTTAGTTTTACTTCAGCTGGAGTTCCTGGTTACTGTTCAGATTATGATTTTTACATCAAAACACATTTGATAAGATTATAGCATATACAATTGTTAAAGACTGAACCCGTACGTTTCAATCTTTTCGGTTTGTGACCTTACAGGAAAACCAGAAGAAGCACAAATAGGAAACTCAATTAATTATCTACACGATATTAAATGTAAATGATACATAACTCCTGTGTTTCTTTTAGATCCTCAAATATCACAGGTTTGAATTTTAAGTGAAACAAATGTTGTAAAATCTGCAGGTTCAACTGACTAAGTGTATGACAAACAACAAGAAAATTAAAGTCAACACGTTTGGTGGATCAGATGTCTCCAGATTCACCTCAGGATGGCACACAGCTTCACACAAAGTCCCATTGTGATGGTTTAGAGTTTGGCACAAACTCTAATCACCTGAAGCTGTTAGGAACAAGATAAAGCCTTGTTTAAAATCCCTACAGTGTCATGCAGACGTTGTGAGAAATCGCTGCTTAAAAGTTCAGCTTTGATGAAAAGGTCATGTGTTTCAAAATGAAGGCTTTCACCAAAATGAAAAAAACATTATCACTCCGAGAATCTGTAGCTGTCCAGAGTTATATTGTCCCCGTTTAACCACGAGGACACTCATTATGGTCACATCAATTAAATGTGTCAGAGTATAAGAACAAGGCACGCTTGCTAAATTTCATGAAAATCCACCGAAGTGGAGCTAAAGGGCATCAATCCACTGTTAAACCACTTGCAGCAGTGTTAATTCAGTGTTAGAGACACTCATTTCACTCCATTCACAACTGTCACAAACAATTTTCAGAAGCAAACCAAACTTTCTTGCAGTTGTTGGAAACTACAGAGCCTCTGTTTCTGCAGTTCTGCTCACCACCATGTTTTTAAGCGTCACATGATGTAACCACCGTTTCAGATTAATTGAGAGGAACTCTGCTCATCACTACAACACACACACACACACACACACACACCGATCATGGCCTGGAGGAAACCAGTGTGCATTTGACATTGTCACAAGGTCTCTAGAAAAAGGACACAGCCTCTACACATTTTCCATGCTGAATAAAGAAGCCTGGAGCGTAATGCTGTCAAAATACTTAACCTACTGTCATCCTACAGTCATGAACTGTTGTCGCTTTACTGTTCAGTAAGAGTCTGTTGTGAGTTATATGACGAGTCATTTTTTTAATTGCGTTATACACTATTACTGAGGAGATATTGTCTCATTATTTTTATACAAGTAAAGGTCACTTAAAGGACACAACCCCTCACTGCCTTCCCACCCCCAAACACCAACAACTGTGTTTATTGGAACAGTCGGACACGCTTGTTTCTGGGAGTACGTCTGTTTTTATGTGCACACATATTTGTTTTTTAACCAGAATATTAAAACACAATAAAACAGTCTTTCTGATTAGCTGAGGTGATATTGATGGTGTATCAATAAGGAGAAGTTAAAAGACAGAAACAGGCTTTAATTAAATTTAAATGGATTAAAATGTGATGTGGCTGGAGCTGCTCCTTCTTCTGTGCTTCACACACCCAAATACAAACCAGTCTCCTAAAAGTTAATGTGTGTGAATATTAACGTCTTAAAATTATTATAATGAAGAATTATAATTTTGTTCTCAGAATTGTTTGCTTAAAATGTTGGCAGAAACTGGATGGAAACAATGGGCTATTCTCTGGCTCACAGTGGGCTCGAGACACGCGGTGACCATGGAAGGCCTAAACAGTTGTTTGTGGATTTGTATTTAAAGTCACTGAATAGAGAGCGACAGAGACAAAGTTGAGACGTATAGGGAAGAATAGAGTGACATGGAGGAATGCAGCCATTGTGTCCTAATACAATATCTGACTTCCTTTAGATGCCAGACACCACAAACACAGCACATGCACATACATGAGAGCTGAATAGCAGGCAGCAAGGCACCAGGCCCATTTCCTCTGGAGATGTGGACGATGAACAGGGGGAGGGAGAGAGGTAGAGGGAGAGGGAGAGGGGCAGAGAGAGAGAGAGAGGGAGGCTGGTACAAACTACAGTCTCACAGATTTTTCATTTCAGACATCTGGACACAAACTGTGCTCACATCTGTCTGCTTCTGGACCGACTGTCTCACCGTCAGCTCAGCTGATTCTGCTAAGAAACTCAAAGCTGCTGACACAGCACAGACAACTAACTAGAAGACATCTGCGAACACCTCACACACAAGCATCTGCTGCCGCTGGCTGCTGAGGATCAGTGGAAGGGCAAGAGGGTTCCTAATTACCGGCACTTCAACAGTAGCTGCTGAGGAAGACGAGAGCAGCCACTTCACCAAGTCCTGCATCCTGAAACAGGTAAAGTCTACGCATCCATCTTCGGGTGGAGTCTGCTGACTACAACTTGGTCTTCAGACTTTTATGCTTTAATTTTAAGATAAAATGTCACTAAATGTTTATTTTAATATCACAAATTATAAGCATGTTCATTTATTTTAGCTTTCTCCCGCTCAGGGTTTCCTCACTCATTTTATCACAGTCACAGTGAAAACTTCTCTAAAACAGCATTTTACAGTTCAGAGCCACAGTCTCCTCTGTGGGCATCAGTGCATCAGTTCTCAGTGACAGACAGTGTTGGGCCAAGAAATAAAGCTTTTACCCCTCACAGTTATTTTTTTACCCCAAAAATGCAGAAACAAACTGTGCAAAGAAGTTAGAAAAACCACTGAAGGTTAATCAGCCCATTTTTCTGTAGCTGTGGTCAGAAAGAAGCTGCTGTCATTGTAAATGAAGTGCACCTCTAACTTCTGATATTTCATTAAAAACAAATCAATTTCCTTCAGGACAGTGACAAACAAATAGACGGACAGATTTTCACATGATCTAAAATGTTGATCAAAGGCTCAGCCCTGGAAAATTGTGTCTAAAGGTTAACTTTTAAAGGTTAACTTATTTTTTAAAATGCATCATTCAGTCTCCATAGTCTGTCTGTGTGAGAAAAACAAGCTCATTTTTGTGTTTATGAAAGCGTTTTAAGAGCTTTACAGAGAGGAATGTTATCTAAGCCCACACTTTGTCCACGTTTGGAGTAAAACATGGACATATTTTAAAAATCAAACGGAAATTATGTGTAGAGCTGTTTTAGTCTTGATTTATTTGTTGGTTTTGTTTCTATATTATCTCCCCTGGTTTTGATCTTGCATTTTTATCACGCTGACCTATGCAAAATATAAATAGTGCAGGATATAAATAAAGTTTATTGTCGGATTAAAAACATCCTCAGGTCTGAGCGATGTCAGCATTTCATCATTTATTATTTTAAACCAGCAGAGCAAATAGAGAGAGCCTGTATATGTGTGTGTCTGTGTGTGTGTTATCAAGACAGGATGCAGAACAATGCTGAGTACTGGAAAATGGGTGGGCACGCACGCACGCGCACACACGCACACGCACACACACACACACACACACACACACACACACACACACACACACACACACAAACCGATACATACACAGGCTTGCATGCAAAGGTCAAGCGAAAGTCTATACAAGGAAGTAATATTGTTATTAATGATGCTGGGAGCACTCGTGAAAGACCTAAATACGAACACACACACAGAAACACACACGCGGTTTGTTCAAAGCCTTTGGGTTTCACAAAAACAGGAAGGGAGGGGCCTTTAGGGGGGGGCTTTAATAAAAAAGGGACAATCAAAAGAAAAAATCTGGGATCTGATTTTAAACACTTAAGCTCTCTAAAAAATGTGGTTTTATGTGTTTTATTTTCCTCCAGGCAGATTTTCCGCTCATGTTCTCTCTGTTTCATCTGAAATTAGGACAGTTTGTACAAATCAGCCTCTGAAACAGACTCTGAAAACTGAATATTACAGTTGAAGTTGATGTTATCTATAAACGACGCAAACACGGAAAAGAGACAGAATCCATTGTAAAATACAGTACGTCACTAAAATGATGAGTGGCACGTGAGAAATGACGAAGCAAATGAAAGAAGTGCTTATTGTTACTATATGATGCTTGGTCACAGTTAACATCTGTCTCTGAGTTTTTATGTACACAGGCTTGTGCCTTCAAATTTTTTTTTTTTTTTTTTTTTTTATAAATCAAAGAAACATATTTTCTAACACAGCTCCTCAGAGATGTAGAAATGTTCCAACTGTGATTCACCTAACACACAAAGTGGGACTTTTATTTCCAGAACGAGGGGGTCCCAAAAATATCCCCTCCCACTTCATTCACTGGAGTTGTTTGTTTAAACACCTTAACACTGTCCACACTTTGTAACTGGAAAAAAAAAGACAGTAGCCAATCTTACATTTTGCATGTTTCTCTGAAGCAACGAAGCTACTCACACCACTTCCTACAAGTACAACTCTGACCCATTAGTGAAGGAGGCCAAATAACTCTGCAGGTTCATCTGCATCCACATCTAAAAACAACTTCTTAAAAGAAAAGTCAATTCTGTGGGCTTTGGCATTTTAAAAAGCACCAGCTCACGTCACAGCTGCATGAAAAGGTTCTTCTTCTACTTCTTCTTAAATCAGTGCGTCATTCAAAGTTTAAGGAATTTACCATGAAATTTACAGAACACATCCATGTTCCCAAAGAGATGATTTATTTTAATTTAAATTATTCTTGACTTTGACTCAAAGAAGAGAAAATAGTTACTACTATTTTTTTCTAACCAAAGTTAGAACATTGCTGTGTGAAGACACTAACTGAGATGTAGACTTCTAATCCTGTTTGTATTTTGTATGAATGTATGTATATGTATGTATGTGTGTGTGTGTGTGTGTGTGTGTGTGTGTGTGTGTGTGTGGTAGGCAGCAGTGTTTACAGTAAATGTCCAGTTTTTCCTTCCCCAGAGACAGACGGAGCGGGAGTGTGGGAACTGAGAGTGAAGCTAAACTAAGACATGGTCACAGACATTTTTATTAATGGAGTCAGGGCCGGGGAGGAGAGAGGGTCACAGGGTCAAGATAATAGACGAACACACACACACACACACACACACACACACACACACACACACACACACACTCACATAAGTTGAGAGTGTTTTCTATGAACGCTCTTAAATTTCTACTCATGTTTGCCGAGGCAGCACCTCAGAGTGTTTTCAGCCTGCTCCCTCGAGTGGAAGTGAGTGGGAGAAGCTCTGATTAATTTGGCTGCTGCTCGAGGCAGACGTTACTCTTCAGCTCAAATTAAACCTAAAAACCTAAATGGATGTTCCTGTGAGTTTCATTAATGTTTGTCGTCTGTTATTTCTGTTTTAAACCTGCAGTATATGAATAAGCATGTGGTAAACAACATATGCACCATAAACACCGTAAATAAAGAGAAAGGAGGAGATACATAACCTGAAAATAAACCATCAGGAAAGAGTCCATCGGAACAGATAAATAAATATAAGGCGAGAGGAGGCAGGGGAGGACAATTACAACAGAAACTCCCTGATCAGTTGCCGTGCTCTCTGTTCCTCAGGTGAATCTTGTACTTGCAGAGCGACTGCTGAGAGATAATCTGTTGGCGTTTTGAAAAATCTGTGCTGAGCTATAATCGGTCATGGCAGACTGGAGCCTACTGGGAAACTTCCTGGAGGAAGTACAGGAGCATTCTACCTCCGTTGGCAAGGTAACACCCAGTCCGTATAAATAAAACATTTCTATATATCCAAATAGTCCTGTTTATTTTGGGTATAGCAGCTGCTGGCTTCTGAGTCTACTTATAACAAACTGATAAAAAGTTTACATTAGTGCAGAGCATTTTTATACATATTAAAAATAAACTAAAATAACAACCAAAAACAACCATACAGGTCTTTACAAAATCACCTGGAAAACACGGATCAGAATATAAAACAAAAGAGTAGTGGAGATATGCTCTGTCTTTTCTTAAAGAAAGGCTGCTTAAGCTGTTCATCGAAGCAAAATGTGATTAACTTGCTGGTGCACAGATTTAATGAAAATATAAACTCATATTTTTAGGACTTTTTCAGAGCGTTTTCAAACTTAAAGGCGATAATTAGAATAATTTCCATCTGATCTGAGGGTTTGATACAGGCTTTTGTGGTTTTTGCTCCACAGGTGTGGCTGACCATCCTGTTCATCTTCCGCATCCTGGTACTCGGGACGGCTGCTGAGTCGTCTTGGGGAGACGAACAGGAAGATTTTAACTGCGACACCGAACAGCCAGGCTGCGAGAATGTCTGTTATGATCGAGCGTTCCCTATAGCACATATACGATATTGGGTAATAAACTATACAGCTTGATCTCATGTGATGCAACTGAAACCTAATGCTCAGTCATGTCATTCAAAATGTTGGGGTTATTCCTTTAATTTTGTGTGTCACTGACCTGCAATCATCTTGAACCATCTCCTACCAGGTGCTCCAGATCGTGTTTGTGTCCACTCCCAGCCTGATCTACATGGGCCACGCCATGCACACTGTTCGCAGAGAGGAGAAGAGGAGGAGCAGAGAGGAGGAGGGGGGAGAGGAAGGTGGAAGAGAGGAGGATCCAGGAGGAGGTGAAGGAGGAGGACGAGGAGAGAAACAGGGGAGGCAGGGAGATAAGGATGAAGAAAAGGACAAAAGAGAAGGTCCATCAGCAGGTCGGATTCGTCTGCGGGGAGCGCTGCTGCAGACGTACATACTGAGTATACTGATACGAAGCTTCATGGAGGTAAATGCTACTGTTACTGCCACTAATTTGTGGGGCTCTTAGGGAATTGTTTTGGTTAGGGGTTAAAAGAAAAGGTGGCTTTTTCTTTAAATTTACATTTTTTCTTTTAAATTTGAACTGTATGTAAATCCTGTTCATTTTAACTTGAAGTCTTCTAATATTCTGTTCTGAATGCTGCTGACAAGCTTCTTTATGCAAGAATTACATCCTGTCTCTAGAATTTTATCATAATGCACAAGTACAAGAAAGGCAGTGACAATAAACCAGCAGTAAATGTGTATTTCTACGTCTCATGGATGACTTACAGTACATGTGAGCAGCTGACTGTGACTGTCCCTCCATACAGGTGGTGTTTCTGTGTCTCCAGTACTTCTTGTATGGAATCTTCCTCCATCCTCTGTACGTCTGCAAGGTAAAAACAGAAATCTAAACCACTTTGAGGCTTTAAAACATATTGAAGCCTACAGTCATTCTCTCTCTGTCTCTCAGGCCTGGCCATGTCCACATCCAGTGAACTGTTACGTCTCCAGGCCAACAGAGAAGAATGTCTTCATAGTGTTCATGCTGGCTGTGTCGGCTGTCTCTCTGGTCCTCAGTGTGCTCGAACTGCATCACCTGGCGTGGAGACACTGCTGCAGGTAGGAACTCTGTGTGTTCTTGGACACATCTGTGGGACAGGTCTGAGTTTGAGAGACCATAATGGAGACTTTGCATCTATTGAAACCTTTAATCAAACTACATTTACCCAACATTGTTGGTTACATGGTTTGTGGTTGTTCTGATTCTCTTTGTGGTCATTTTGTGTCGTTTAACTGAGCTCTTTGACTAATTAACTGAAATATAAGGAGTCACTTCATGCAGAGGTCAGGAGGCCTGGCTGGCCATCGCACTCAGCAAACCATTTAAAATGACACAACGCCACGTTTGTTAATTTCTCTGAGGACTAGAGAACGCTAGTAACAAAAACAGTGGCATAGTAGGCTGTTATTCTTCAAACCAATAAAACCACCACATGAAGAACTTGTTTGTACTGTTTCTGGGGGCAGCCACCATTTTGTTGACCAGATTTTATCCAGACTTGTTTTGTGACAAGATAGAGATCTGACAACAAAAGATTAAACATTCTTAGATAAATTTCCTACTTTCAAGGCGGCTATTAGTTTCAGTTTATGCTTTGACCTCAAGAAAATAAAAAGATAAATGACCCAAAATACATGACCTTCCCATTTATTTACTGGTCAGAGTTACTTCATCATTGTCATGTTTGTTGCCTGGTAGTTAAAGGACTCTTTGAAATGCAAAACTCTGCAAATACTGCTGACATGATATTTTTAAAACAAAACACGACTACATTCAGAAAACGCTTTTACTTTGTCCATATTTAATATTGCATTTAAGGTATTTAAACACCTTTGACTGACACTGTCAGTAGGCAGGGGGGACTTTACACATAAAATTCAATTTACTTATCATGACAACATTCAGTCTGTGTGGCTCCATCAAAGCTTTGTCAGGACAGACAATATAAATCTGATGAAGTTATCAGAATTATCTTGGGTTGAGCTTAGTGGGTAGAAAGGCTCTTCAGCTGATTTAGCTTTTACTTCTTTGAATTAACGTGAAGACCAAACAGTATGAGAAAAAACACCTGTAGACCTGAGACATGATTGCCTCCTTCCTCTGGGAATGACTGACTAACCTCAGCCACTTTACGTACTTTAAAATATTGGAATCAGACACGTGGGTTCTGCAGGAGCACATACCAATGTTTCTCAACCATAAATACATTATTTCTTCTCATTTAAATCCTTATGGTGAAATTGTATCATGTCTGTCAACTAACTGGCTCAAACTCTTTGTTGCAGGCGGTTCTTTATCACGGGGAGAGCCGTCATTCCTGCTAATGCCTCCCTGGCCCGGCAGCTCTCTCTGTCTCCTCCACCACCGTCAACCCCACCTCCAGATTTCACCCAGTGTATGATTGGCTCATCACACTTCCTGCCCCTGCCTTTCCCAACCCACCGCCTGGCTAACCAACAAAACTCAGAGAACATGGCCACCGAGAAGAACAAAATAGCCGCCGCAGCAGAGGAGGTAAACCTCCTTCAAATGAGCTGCTACTCGCCCGAGTGGCAGAAGGCTAAAAAAGACCAGATCCAAGATGGTGGATACCTGAGGACTGACCCTGACCGCTACAGCCCTGGGAACAGGGACATCAGCTGCCCTCAGACCCAGAATGGTGGACCAGATGGGATGCTGCTTTGCACGAATGGAGGGCTGTGTCAGAAGGACAAACGAAGATTCAGTAAAACAAGCGGAACGAGCAGCCGAACAAGAGCGGACGACCTATCTGTTTAGAAAGAAAACAGAAACGGATAAACTAACAGAGGTATTTGACCCTTTTACACCTGCTAACATGCACATAAAACACACAGCTTCTGATCTAAGACAGAGGAATCAGAGCCTACGCATTTACCATGAACACTTATTCTGTCTTTTGTCTCTGCTTTCCTGTTTATGTCTGCAAATCTTGCAAGAACTCTGCCTGTTGCTGTTCTTGTACCAAAATCGTGTCACACACAGGATTTTATCTGCTGACTGTATGCACCAACTGACGCAGACTGGAAAAGACCTGGTCCAACTTGGTCTGATCAGTCGTCACGCCCCAAATCATGAGACCCCACCTTCATAAGTCAAAAGTGGAGCGCTTGAATATTGAACTGAACCATTGAACTTGCACTGGCAATAATCAGAACTGTTCAGATTTCAGTCTAAGTGTGTAAGTGTGCTTTTAAAAGAAGAAATACAGAACTGTACATGCAGAGTCAATGCACATTCATCTGGAGAATCGTGTTCAACATAATTTAAAAGCCGACGATCTGGAAAAAATAAAACGACTCCTGCTGTGATCTCACGCTCAAGGATTTGCAGTGTTAAATTTTTGGAAATTTCCAGGCTGTACAGAAATCTGTCATCTCGCTGTAACTGTCAGCTGACAGTCCACAAGGCCTGAGACAGAGCTGCTCTAATCACGGTGTTTCCAGCAAGCCTGCACTGTTTCTGTTACGTCCTGAAAGGATTACACTCACACAGTTTGTCATTTAAACAGCTGCAGCTGCACATTTTTGCAGAAACATTGTGACGTTCACATTCTGAAGCTGATTGTTGGTGACAGCTGATGATAGTGGTTGCTGATCACCCTAAAAGACTGGCTGTTGCTGCAACTCCAACCAAACATTCTCCTCAAAGAACAATTCATGACAAAGGTTTTTTCTTCTGCATTTCAGGTGTCACAGTTCAAATTATGTCGAAACTCAAATTCAAGAGATCTTCAATATGGTTTTGACTGGTCATAATTTCAATTAAAGACTTCTTTAATTCAGCATAAGAAAATATATCTTAATGATTTGGATATCTCAAACTACGACTAGTTAAAACTTCAATGGAGATGTCGTCAAGTTCAGTTATTACTGGTCATAATTTAAGTAAAACCTATTAAATGTTAAAAGAGTTTATCCAGAGTCATTACTGTTCCATAGTTTTTAATCAAACTGTTATCTAGTAGCCATTCTGTTAGATCTGACTGATTTACAGCTCTTGAATCTACTCAGGAAATTAACAACTGAGCCTTACAGCCACGACACCGGAGGAACTGGGAACGTTTTGACCCCTCAAGCAACCAAAGTTTTACCTGTGGACTGAGCCTAACGTGCTGATTTACTCTGTGAGACAGGGTGGACACTGACTTCTTTAACATTTTCCAGTGAAACAACAGGAACCTATGATTGATGTAATTTTACTCTATATCTATTGTTTTAATTACCGAAGTGCCTGTTTTAGTCCCACTGGATCAGACGATATGAATATGAAGCAAATGCTGATTGAATCTTCACACCAGCATGTTTAAACATTTCTTCTTTGAACATAATATATGTTCAGATTTGTTTTGTTTGTGCCATTTGTTTGATTGTGATGCTGTGACACCCTAGTCTGTGAGCTTCCACTGCACTGTGATATGGTGATTTCTTGTTTCAGTCATGAACACAGTGGGATACAGTCTCTACAGTCTATATGTCAAAATACACTTTTCTAAATATTATAAGGTGATTACTGCTGTAAATGATCATTTAAAATTGTTGGATATTCCCTACATTATTGTTTTATATTTATTATTTCACTTGAATAATGTGAATGTTGTACATGTTTAAAAAGCTTTGCAAAACCTGTTGAGTCTCTTCTGTCTTCAGAGTATATTATTTTCCATACATTTGTTTACATTATGTAAAACTAAATACGCCGAATTCGCTATTAGTATTAGTGTACCATTGGATGTACAGACAACTATCGATGGATTATCGACTGGTTATTGAAGAAAACGTGACAAGTTCTGGAAGAGTAAGGAGCTTCTTTTTTCTGGGATTTCTAAGCGGGTTTGTGGATATTTATTTGCGACGGGCATCGGAGATAAAAACGTGTAGGTCACAGTGAGTGTAAAAATATGAGTATCGTGTCTGTATGTTCAGATTTGACGGAATTAAATTGAATTTGCAGAAATCGGGCGCTGGAGTAGCCTACCTCTGCGTCCTCCAAGAGCTGTGCGTCAACTGCTGCGACTGTGGGGCGTGTTGTTCAAGGACCAGACTACATTCTAACTTCCTGTTTTTAGAACACCTGCATGCACCTGTTGATCCCACTGCTCTCCCGCTGCGTCTCCTTAAAAAAAGCCTCTGAAGATGGCCTAAACTTTCAGACGTGGAAAAGTGACCTCTTATTTATTCAATAGAGGAAGTTTTTTTTTGTGTGAAATCACAGCTAAGCATCTGGTTACAAGCCAAAAACAAGCCAATGCATTGTATTTTATAAGTTTATAAAATTCTAAAATGTAGTGCAGTAAAAGAACTGTATTTGATTCTGAAATACGTGAATATATTATTCATGTAATATTCCTATAATATTAATGTTGTTGAGAAATGCTCAAACACTGTTGGACCATCAAGAGAGAATTTCAACGATGGACAGAAAGACATCAAGACAGTTTAAGAATAGTTTAAGAAAGGGGCACAAAAATAACAGTAATAATAATCTTGCCTGGTTCCCATGGCATATGTCCAGTTTGGAACATGGGCTGATGGGAGAAATCCCAGTAAGGTCATGTGAAGACACCAGGAATGTTTGGGAACTGCAGCACTGAAGGGTTTTCAGTTTCTTTCCTTCTTTTCCATCTCCTGCTCACACACGTTAACACCGCAGCCCTGTTGTATGGCCGAGAAGATTCTCTCTTTTCCAGATTTAGACTGAATCAAAAATTCATCAAATCATTCCACCATTCAAAGGTTAAAATGTCAGTAGGAAAGGAAAAGGAAAATATAACTTAAGCATGAATTACATGGATGAGCCTACTCGGACAAGCTTAAATATGCTTAAATATGTTAGGAAGTGTTATCTGTGCTGCTATGGCTGTAAAACCACACAAATCCTCGATTCTGTGGACAACGGTTCCCTCTTGTGGACCAATAAACGCCATCTATCTATCTATCTATCTATCTATCTATCTATCTATCTATCTATCTATCTATCTATCTATCTATCTATCTAT
>JBBMJY010000003.1:2748484-2777712 GCA_037833715.1 Toxotes lorentzi | reverse complement strand
TGTGTGTGTGTGTGTGTGTGTGTGTGTGTGTGTGTGTGTGTGTGTGTGTGTGTGTGTGTGTGTGTGTGTGTGATTTCCTCATTGTTATATTATATATATATATATATATAATCTGGGCCACACAACCATAACAAGCTTTCACACCTGTGATGCTCAGGAAAGGTCGATTTTCCTGTGAATACACATATGAACATGTTGCACATATAATGTTATTGTAATCAGGGCACTTACAGCACCCCATAATGTGTTCTTTTGTCCTTGAATACTGTAACACAACCTAACATGTATTTTATTGTGTAAGACCCACTTGAACCACCAGGGGACACTAAATCCTCATAAGTCTGGAAAACACCTCCTTAGCTCTTTGGGCTGATGACTTCTCTACCCTCCTTGAATTGTCCACATTGATCTATTTATTGTTCTTCATTCTTATGGTTCCCTTTGTGTCGGAGGAATTTTCTTTCCAACTGGAAAAATACATATGTATTCTCTGTCTTCTGTCCTGGCTTTTTAAAACATGTTTTATTCTCTTCTCTCAAAACAAACTGCATGTGTTTTCAGTTCATTACTTATTCATAGCCTGGTCGTTTATCTCTTGACAGTGGCTGTACGAAGGTTGTCAGTGTTAAGGCTCCTTTGTTGTTTTCGTGCATATTTGTACACACGTGCTTAAGTCAAATGATCATAAACGTGACTGAAGCATTTAAGTTGCTAACAGGTCTCTACTTGTCTTAAGCATGCCGTCCTGCTTTCACCTGGTCCCTCACCCTGCCTTTTTACCTGTCCCTGTTGTCCTTGGATAACCCTCCTGCTGTCCAGGTTGTGTATGTTGACCATCTTCAGACGAGCATCACGACCTTTACTGCCTTAACTCCTACCTGTTCTACCTCCTACCTGTTAATCCTCACCTTCGTGTTTTGGCGTGTGAACCAAACTAAACTGCCTGAACCGGATCCTATTTCCTGTGCCTATTATGAGAACTGTGCTCTTTTGAATTCCATTACAAAACGGCTGGCGTTACAAAATGCAGTTTGTTGTCCCCATTGAACAGTAGGTGTCGCACACACACACATACACAAATCTTTGGAGTTTTATACATTCCTCACATTACACAGATTAAAATATATTGTATCAGACTTCTAGAGGAAAAAGGCGTTTTAAAGACTCAACTACAAGTAAAGCTGTCTCCTTAAGAGAGACCCATGTACAGTAACTGGAGGAAGATACAATTAGAATTAGGAGGAATTTAATAACCCTGAACAGCTGTTTATCTTAATTACTGTTTTCCACAAACTAAATCCTCATATAATTTCTCGGGTTTACAGCCTAACAGCACAGATAACTAAATTTACCCAGCCTTGTGTAGCCAGACAGATTGTTGAGGACAGATCCAGACTGATCCAGGCACGTCTCTGCTGTTCATGGTGAGCCTGAGGTGCTGTCAGCTGGTTCAGTTCTTAGAAAGGCAGAGTGTTGAACAGTGGAGGATGATATATTACAGTAACTTTATGACCAGGTGTGGTTCTTGGAGCTTCACTCAAGTCCAGCGCAGTTCTGCACTGACTGCATTTACGCAGGACAGAGGCAGAAAGTCTCACTCTTAGAGGTTGGAGTCCAGATCTAATTAACTCCAGGCTTTTTAAACAGGAAATGATTTAGACTCCAAAGTGTTTCGCCCTGTTTAAACAGTGATAAGAGGATCAGATTTGCCTCAGCACACTGAGAAAAATCTCACATTCAAAATGCTAAACTAACAGTCTCATACTCTGAAGCTGATTTGATCAAAGGAGAAAGGACAAACAGCTGTCTTGTCATTTTAAGGTGGACTTCAGTTACTGGTTTCAGCATTTAGGGTCATTCACCTCCTCAGTAAATCTGTTAAACATCCACACAACTGCAGAGAGATAATGGTAGAACCTGCCTGTTAGTGCTTTAGAAAGATAAATACTTAATTACCCTTCATTTGTGGGGAATTTAGTCAGTTGTGCTTCTTCTTCACCAGCACAATAAAATATACAAAAGCAGTTAAACTACATTAGGTTTTTTTGTAATTTAAGTGAAATAATGTTCAAACTTTGGTGTCAAACATCTGTTAATAGCTGGAGAGAAATAATCAGTCTGTTCTTGACTGGAGAAAAAAAAGAAACACTACTTTTAAATACTTGTAATTGTCAGTTTCTGAATGTTACTGTTTAGAGCGGATACTACAAAACAAATGAAAACACAAACACTCACGTTTACATTTCTGGACGTTTTAATTGATCCCCCAATCATCCTGTCCACTACCACTTAATATTGTTTATGTGCACATACAGTAGAATGCTGTGTGTACCCTGACAGCAAGCAACCCCATCAAAATACTTCTGATTCATTCTGTCAGGTTACAGTAAAACAAATTAAAACAATGTTCTTTCGGGCCTGTGAAACCAGGTAAGTAACAAAACCTTCCTTCACTCCAGTTGGTGCCCTTGCTAGTTTTTCTACATAATACAGTAGCTCCACAGCATTATTAGACATGGTGACTGTAGGGATCTCTGTGTGGAGGTGCTTTTGAAGGCAATAACATATTTATACCCCATACTTCTTAGCTGCAAGGAAGCAAATTGAGAGCATAACCCTTAACATAATTTTTTTAAAAACATGTACCAAGTCTGATGACAGGCAAGAGGTAAAAACCAGAGCTCAGAGGGGCTGCTTCAGTAACCTAGACATCAGGCTCTCAGGAGCCCTAGAACACAAAGGAGGCATTGTCCAAAAGCTGTAGAGGACAAAATGTTCAGTCTGTGAAATCTAGAGATCATTCATGTTAAGTGGTAGCTTCTGATGGTCAAGATTTAACAGCAGACAAACGGAAACGCAGAAAATTCACTGTATCACTCATTGTCAAAGATCAGAAACTCCACTTGGCATGAAAGGTGGGAGTAGATTGAGAATCAGCACCAAATAACCACCAAACATCCCAAAACTTCCACCCTGCCTCACTCTGATATTTGATGACTTGAGTTATAGTTTGATGAGGTTGATGGTGGATGGCTCTGCTAGCAGAAAGTACTAGAAACATGTTGCCATGGAAAATGAATGACAGAGCAATTTTAAATGTGATTAATCTTTTAGTAAGTACCAATTCACAAAATGAGAGGGGGGGGGGCTGTAGTTTTATGTTTGGCCACTTGAAGGATTGATCACAAGTAACAGCTGCTGTGAACTCTGGTTCACAAGAAGTGCCACTTTTGTTAACCTTCTGTATAAATGACTAAACATAAAACCATATGCTATATTTAGCATGCGCAAGCCTAAAAATGAACAAAAATACAATAAAATGACATTAAATAATCTGAGTTTTACATGAGTTTCACTTCATGATGTTGCTGATTTAAGGTATGCAATGAGGTCTTGACGCTCTCCCTTCTTTTTGATGCCAGCAAAGATCATTTTGGTTCCAGGAATGTACTTCTTGGGGTTCTCCAGGTACTCCATCAAGGTGTCCTCACCCCACACGATACCTAGGGAAAGACAGACGATCAGTGATGAGAGCAGAATAAAGGACTGATTTATTCAATTATTATTACAGAAAGTTAAACAACAGTGTTGATAATTAATTTACTATTTAGGTCACACAGCATTCAACAATGGCAAACATTTGCTGGGTTCAGCTTTTCAAATGTGAGGATTTACCTTTTGTTTTATTATCAGTGCATGGACTATCCAGGGAAAAAACATTTGCACACCACCACCACAGATTTTTCAACATAAAAAAAAAAAAAAAAAATCCTAAAATAATTATTCAAGTTTCAAAATAGTTAATTGTGATTCTGATTTGCACTAACTTCCTACTGGCAGCATTTAAGAGATGTTCCAGTTTTGTAGTTATGCATCGTTACCGCACAGAAAATTTAAAATATCTTGATGTTAGGTCCAGACAATGATGCCCTATTCTTTATTTAATCTATATCCAGGACACGGGGCAAATCAATGCACAGGTTAACCACCACTGAACTGACCTTTACTCTTGTTGGCCTCTGTGTAAGAGAAGCCCTCTGACTGCCCGGTCTTGCGTCCGAACAGACCCCAGAGGTTGGGGCCCACCTTGTGCTTGCCCCCCTCCTCTACTGTGTGGCACTGAGCACACTTCTGGACGAAAACCTTCTTTCCCTTGCCGACGTCTCCCATAGTTAGCTGGAGGAACACAGTGAGGGCAAACAGGACAAACAGAAAAAGAGAAAAGACAGAAATGCAGTTGTTAAAATGGAGCAAATTCAAAAATGTTGAACACACACGTGTGACTTTAGATACATAAGTAGACTCTGAATATGGCAGGAAGCTCATTCACTGCTCTGGTGTGACCGGCGCCATGTTGTGAAGGTCGTTTAAGGTGACAACTTTGTCTGCACCTGAAGCACCGCTTTCTTAACCCTGCCTTCGCGTGAGTCATGACATTCCCACATGTAGTAGCACCCTGCCGAGGTCTTTTCAAGGAAATCTGTCCCGAAAACGGCACCGGTGGACACCCTCCTTAGGCTAGCCCCACGTTAGCCCCCGTCATGTCACTCTTAATAGCTTCTCATTCTTTCGACCATCGCCAGCCTAAGCTTGGGTTTACTCCACGAGAAAAGGTGACAGGTTTGTCGAGTACATTATAGTATTAACGGAGGGAATAGCTCTAATGCGTCGCTCTTATCAGCGGGACTCCATGCCCGCGTTTACCCGAGCCGGAAAAAGGCGTGTTAGTGTTACGTGACCCCCGTGTTACGGCAAAATGTGTTTGCTTGCTTCTTTAGTTCCCAAATGACGTAACTGAATAACTAGATAACAAACTTACACCAAATTAACTTGGCTTCCTTCTACAATCCGTCCACTGTAAGGACGTTAATCCCCAGATGTTGTCTTTTAAAGTGTGGTTAAATGCCGCTGGAGAGACATTTTAAATGGGCACAGATTTTGGGCAACACCATCGGCTTGCCTGTCCTAACATGACCTCAGTGTGGACACTCAGCCTGTCACTTGCTGCTTGGAAAAACTGCCCCCAAAAGTAATTACTGAAAAAGATAGACCATCTACAAAATAATGTGTAAACAGTTGACATTTAAGTAGATAGAAGCCAGCTTACATGACTGATAGGACTGAAGAAGATAGCTAACGTTAAGAGTGTGAGTCATAACATTTTCTAATTCATTATTTCTGGCAAGACCCTATTCAATCTTAAGAACAATGTATGGCAAAGTGTGCCTCAACACCACAGCTACCACAGGCACCTCTGTCTAACATGGCGGCTACTATCTCATGAAGGGCACAGCACTCTCCTCCACAAACTGAAAGCAGATATCACAGACAGCTAATTCATGAGGTATTCACGCTCACATTCTTTTTGTTTGACTATGAACTATCTAGGCCCGGGAAGTCTGCTGGTAAGGTTAACGCCTAGCCGAGGATGTGTCACCCATCTAGTCTGTCAAGGATGCTTCAATGTCGGGGTCTGAATATCGCACTAGACGCTGCTGTATTCGCATCAGGATGTCTTTGGGGCCACCTGGGAAGCTTAAATGTAAATCCTTAGAGAAGTTATTAAACATGAAATTACTGCACCACTCTTGAATAACAGGACAGGCTAACGCTAAGAGAGCAAACGAGCTATTCACCAACACGGACGCTAACGTTCTTAGCACTTCTGTTGTATTTCAGCATCATTTTGGAGACAAAAATCAAAAACACAGCCTCTCTTTGCTACAGCACCTCAACAACAGGACTAAAAACGTACCTTCTGATTAAAACGTGTCGGTTTAAAAGCACTCCGGTTCAGGAACAAGCTGCTTCTCACGGCCGGTTAGCGGCTTCTGGCGGTCGTAAAGAAGGTCACTCGGATTTAGAGGTACCGGGTTTTGACGTCACGTCACCCAACCACGTGACGTGCGATTTCGTCCGAATCCTTACGTGGATCACTCCAAACCGGCCGAGTCCCATTTCGACAAAGAGCCGTCTCCTCACCCGATTTCATGTATTCAATTTTATGAGAAAAACGCTTGTATTTGGGGATATAACCCCCATATACACACTGACAGTCGGGCTGCAAACATGCATACTCAAAATATTAAACAAAATGTTGCTGATTCGTTGTTAGTCAAGTAGAAGAGGAGACATGGGTCCAGGGAAAGAAGCGAAAAGAGTGTTTTGGTGCTGGTACATGTATCTTGTCGCATTCCCAGCTTCCATTCCGGAGCAAAAGACACCTGCTGAAGTGGCCTTAAAAGGAGATTCATAAATACATTAAAATGTACAGTTCGTAACTTTTATCATGGACTAACTGAAGCATTTATCATTTTGGCTGAACACAACCTTTAGTTTCTCGATTATACTTAAGTTCATAGAGTTTAGGAATATGGATAAGATTAAAATATCCCCACGTTTTGCTCACGAATTATATATATATATATATATATATCCCCACGAATTAAATATATATATATGTATTTTTTTCTATTCTTTTTTTGTATTTACTACACACAAGCACCTTAGAGGGAAGAGCCACTGTAATTTCGCTGGACATTGTTCAGTGACAATAAAGGCTATTCTATTCTATGATCTATACATTTGTCCTCAAGAGGGTGATTCAACACCTGTTTGGCACGCACACGCGCGCACACACACGCACACACCTTCACAACAAACAGGTCACAAGGCTCTAACTCCGTAACATGAGCTGGCGGCTTTAAGTATGTGTTACGTGGGTCGATGACAAACTTTATGCAACTAATAAATAAAATACAGTCATTTTATCCACCCATGATACATGTTATTGTTGCTTACTTTATAATTGTTGTTGTTGGTATTTACTATTATCATTATCTCTTTTTTTCTTTTATTTTCTTTTCTTTTCTTTCCCGTAACCTACTGTAAAACACCATGCTATAGGCGCAGAGAGCCCACTGTTAAACTGTCACATTATGGTTAATTATTTTTCTGTCTTAACCATAGCTCTCTGCAGCATCCTTTTGTAACCGAGAACTTGAGAATACTTTGTTCTCCCAGGCAGTAGATGGCAGTAAACATTCACTGTCTTTGCGGATTCACACCAGAGCCTTCATATCCTAATAAATATATATAAATAGCTCAATAATACATTTATTAATATATTAATAGATATCTTGGTGTAACTGTTTTTGATTTGGTGATTGCCAAAATTTCTCAAGTTGAAGCAGGAAGTTCCGAGGAGGACTTGAAGGCAGCACCACCGGCTAGTGGAGCCATTCTGTGCAGAGGAAAACAAAGATGGAGGAGTGTCCCTCTAAACAAGTAACCGAAAACATCGACGACCCCCCCAATAGCCGGCTTTTTGTGGTCACAAGTCGGTGCATAACTGAAGATGTGCTTCGGGAAAGTTTCTCTGTGTTTGGGGACATTCAGGGGGTTTGGGTTGTCAAAGACAAGCAGACAAAGGAGTCCAAAGGCATATGCTATGTGAAGTTCGCCAAGTCTTCGCAGGCCTGCCTGGCCATGGAGGAAATGCACGGCAAAGTGCTGGTGGAAGGGACCAAACCCGTCAAGGTAACGGATACTGGCGCCGGACAGTTGGCGGTGGCTGACTGAATCAAGTCAAATTGCCGTTAGTGCTTTCTAAGTTTCAGTTAAAACAGTCGAATCGTGTGTGGTCAGTAGCTTGCTAGCGTGATACGCAAGGGGCGTTAACGCCAGCTACACAGGAGAACAAGCAAAAAGCAACTCGTCTGTCCAGAAACAATGCCTCAGTTAAACCCAAGAAATGGTTGATAAGGAAAAAATAGGATTGTGGATTATCTTGACCAACCAGAAGAGTGTGGAAAGCTTTGAATGCTTTGAGCGGCGCGGATTTATTTCCATTCACTTTCATTGTACTGAGATGGCAGCCTAAGTTTCAGAAGCAAAAATGTCAAAACCCTGGCACGCTAAACCGAAACTAGTTATATGCACAGCTAAAACCTGTAGGAGAAGTATAATTAACTGGCATTGTATTGATAAGTCACTGTTTGCTCCATGTGAAGGATTTACATCTAGAAAATCGAACTGGGATGACATTTTCATAAATACTTAAAGATCCATGATTTTTTTTTTTGGTGTCTTACTTTATATTACAGAATGTCTTGTTAGGCTGCAGTTGTAACCATTTTTTTCTGTTCTCTGCTTGGTTGCATAGGTGTTTATTGCCCAGTCACGATCTTCAACAAGGCACAGAGATGTTGAGGATGAAGAGCTGACCAGGATCTTTGTCATGATCCCCAAAACCTTCTCAGAGGAGGACCTCAAAGACACATTCAAAGTAACTACTGCCTGCTTCTCACCCTGCGAACCTTGAGAATAGAGACAGCAAATAATGTGTAATGCCAAATGGCCTGTTTTCCTAAAGCCCTTTCTATTGCTTCTGTTTGTCTGTCTTTTTTTTCAGGACTATGGTGATATTGAGTTTTGCGTGATCATCAAGAATAAGTTCACTGGGGAAAGTAAAGGCCTTGGCTATGTGAGATACTACAAACCATCCCAAGCTGCCCTTGCTATAGAGAACTGTGACAAAAGTAAGTAGCAGCAGGAAACTGGAAACAGGAAACCAGTGTGGACACTTTTTTTACTTAGATCTGTGGCGTTGATGATGACGATGGTGATGGGGATGTTGTTATTAGCTTACAGGGCCATCCTGGCTGAACCTCGCACCAAGGCTTCAGCGACAGAAGATTACACCGCAGGAACCACCAGAGGTGATTACATGGGTGGTGCTGACTCAATGAACCAGTACTCCTTCCCGATGGGTACGCAGTTGTTCACAGTTTATTTTTTGAATGTAGTATTATTATAACATATTTTTTTATACTTACTCTCATACCTTTAGTTTGGTGTGAGACTGTTCAGGATAAGTTACCACTAACTAGTATTTATAGATACCCTGTGGAGTTTTACTCCACAAGTAGTGCTTGTTTGTAAAACATACTCATACAGACTGCTAGTCTGGTGGCCAGAAAGCTCTGTTTTTACATCAGAAGTCTTCCAGCTTGGACATTGACAAGATATTGTTCTTTTTGTATTTGACATTCCCCATTCAAATCAGTGATGCAGCCATATCTTTTAGCATATTTTAGGTTTTTGTTTAGTGTGTCAATAAAGTAAATGTTTATCTGTAAAGATGCAAACGAGGGGGCTCAAAGTCAACTAAATGAAGATTTTTCTCTTTCAGTTATTCATTCCTTTTACGAATGAATCTCGAGTGTCTCTTCTCGGGGGTTTCTGATATGAATAAATTTGAGAAGCCCTTACTGCAGTAGTCTCTGTCCTGTCAGCTACCTTGGTGTCCCTCTTTCCTTTACAGGCGACCCTGGGAACTACCCAGTCATGGACTACCGCTCGGGTGATTTCACACGGTGCCTGATGATGTCAACACGGGCAGCACTTACCCAGGAGCAGATTTTTGCTCTGTTTGATATCATTCCTGGTATGGAGTACTGCGAGCTGCAGAGAGACGCTTATGGAATGAGCAAAGGTTAGTATGGGCTTTGTTCATACACTAATACTGTGGAAGGGAATCTTTCCTTGTTTTTAATTTAATCTTAAATTATAAATCTAAAATTGGTTTGCTTTAGTTTGTAATTCATGTAGTCTGTGAATGTTGATGTGTTCCAACTGTTCATTTTGATAACTCTTAAATCCATCCTCTTGGCTGTTTTTGTTTTCTGTGTTGTGCTCTCAGGTCACGCATTGATTCGTTACAGTAACCTGGGATCAGCGGTTTACGCCAAGGAGAAGCTGAACGGCTTTGAATATCCACCTGGCAACAGACTGGCAGTAAATTTTGTGGATGATGGCGAGGACCGCAGCAGGTAATAATATTTGTATATAGAAAAATAATAATACTATAGAAATAACGTCTTTGTCTCCATTTCTCCCACGTTGTAGTGAACCACTGAAGAACAGCTTGTAACAGCCTTTGTGTTTGTGTAGTCCTGTAGGTCGGATGGCCATGCAGTTTGTTGCAGCCCAGATGATGTCTGCAGTGTGGAACGGACCCTCCACCAGCCAAGTGATGAAACCTCCAGTGAGTACATTAAATCAATGCTGGATTTTCATCTTGAGTTATTTTGCCATTTTTGCAGTGATCACATGGTCTGTTTGTGTGAGATTAACACTCACAAATTTCTTCTAAAAGGCTTTAAAAAAGACTTTTTATTGAAGAAAAAGAAATTTCTGGACACTGCTCATATATATTAGACATTTATTGAGCCTGTACTGTAGGAATCCAAAATACTGTATGTGCAGAGTTTTTTTTTTCTGCATCTGTAAAAAAAATATTTATGAACAAATGCTGCATTTTAATATTTGGTAGTTAAGTTACTCTATATTTGCATTTTTCTTGCTTTTACTTTTCTTCACCTTAAAGACAAAATCAAAACTTTAGAAAACAAGTCACCCTGTAAATAACATGTCAAAGTTAATAACTTTTCTGGGTAATTATTCCTCCATGCCTCTTCTGACACTCGTGGCATTTTATAGATCAAATGATTAATGAAATGAAAACAGATAGTTACACAAGACTCAACAAACTTAACCTTGGAGTTTTATACTCCAGTTTGGTGTAAAAAATAAAAATGTTAATGTTTTTTTTTTCCTTCAGGGTTTCTCTGCTCTGTCTCAAATGTCCCGGATCCAGACAGATGTCAACCTGCCCCCTCTCAAGAAGCTCGCTCCACCTGACAGCAAAACCAAGGAACGCTTGTTTGTTGTGTTCAGCCCCTCCCCGCTGCCCCCAGATGTGCTGGAGGATGTTTTCTGGTAAATGTACCATGTGTTGGCTCATAATTTTACTTAATTATAACATCAGATGTGCGGATGAGTTAAATATACATATTGTATTTTTATGTCACAAAATGGCCAAAAGAGATAAGAATAATGGTCCATTAGCTCGAAGTTTAAAGGTTCAATCGATCATAAAATCTGCACTGCACCACTGCAAATTGTTCTGGATGAGGGCATCAAGCTAAGTGCTCTGAAATGTCAGTGTAATGCTGCCGTTAAAATGGTGCTCCAGACAATCAGCATTAACAAGTGTTCCTGCTTTACAATTAAATGTTTTTCTTCCCACTTTTTTTTTCCCTCTGTCTGTCTCTCTATAGTCGCTTTGGTACACTTATTGAGGTCCATTTGGTTCCAGGAAGGAAAGTCGGATACATGAAGTATGCAGACAAACAGGTGAGACTCTGAAATGATGGAAGTGAAGCTGAAAACAAACCAGATAAAGAAAAATATGTAGCATTTAATGTATGAATAGTAACAGGGACAGAGGTTTAGTAGAATTGTTGGATAAATAGGGAGGAATAAATGGGCTGTGAAAGATGGAGGAATGAAAAGATAGAGGTGGACAGAGGAAAAGCTGAAGATATGCAGACAAATGGATTGTTTTGCCTCTGCATCTCAGATTGTCAGACCAAATCAAGTCTGTCATTCTTAATAAATCCCCTCTTCTTCCCTCTGTATGTTCATCTCTCAGTGTGCAGATGAGGCCATGGCAGCGCTCCATGGTCGGGTCGTCAACGGAGTAAAGATGAAAGTGATGCTGGCTGATCCCCCCAGAGAGGAATCTCACAAACGTCCTCGTACCTACTAAGACCACGTGACAGAAATGACCGGTAAGTGCCAAGTTTTCTGCTGTTTGAACAACTGGACATTTCCTACCAAAGTATTTTGGTATACATACATTGTAAATGTATTCTGTGTAAGGCCTGGTACATGGTTTATGCAAGCAGCGCACACACAGAGATAGAGCTGGGTATCGTTCAGAAATTTTCGATACTGATACCTTGCCTTTGATACTGATTCCTGAGAAATACTTTTTTCAATACCACATTTTTAAAAGATCTATTCTAGAAAATCTATATTACACATAACTTTGAAAAACTTTGGTTTTATGTTTCTGCACTTGTTCATTCATACATGCATGGAAAACGTGCAAAGTAAAAAGTGAAAAAAAGTACAAAGGAACAAATGTAATCAACACAATGAACCAGTGCAAAATTAACAGTTTCAAGTCAGTATATTAGGCTTACTGCAGCTTACCATTATATCACTCAGCAATTCTTCTTTAGAAAAATCAGCATGTCTTCTTTTTCAGGTGTCAGACAAGCTCGCACCAGGCTAACAGTGCATTAGAACATCTACGTTCTGAGGGTGTGAATGTTGCTTGCACACAGAGATTCCTTGTTGCCAAGTCAGAAAGCATTGGCAGAGTGTGCTTCATGCCTGCTATGCTTGCATTATGCACTGTTAGCATCCATGCTGCTAAAATGGAGCCACACTCGAGATCTTTTCCACGTTTTCACGGATTTACACGGATTGCGGTCGGAAGAATGCGCGCGACATGTCAGCTTCGCGTGAGCTACGTTTGTGGGCGTGGCGTAAACTAGTATTTTTCCTGGATGACCGAACACAGCCAATCACCAGCACTTTTGAGCTTGGCACGTCAAACATATCGAAACTAAATACCCGATGGTATCGAGGCAATTCGGTCGGTGCCTTAAGAAGTATTGGATTTGATACCCAGCCCTACACACAGAGCAGTTCACGTCAGCTGTGTGGTGATTGAAATGAAGAGGAAAGTACATAATGGAGTGTCCATATAAGCCAGTTAAAGAAAAACTTTAACCAAAAATAAAATTGCTTAGGCAACTCTATCTAAAGGATACAGTTACAAAACTGTAACATACAGCGTACTATAGTGCATTTTCTGTTGAAGTAGTATATATCTAAAATAAATAAGATAAGAAACAGTCAACTGGTAGTCATGTGCTAGGGCCAGGTGTCTGCAGGTTTTCATTCCAGAGAGAGACTTCTCTCAGCCAGATTAGTTTATAACTTTTTTTCTCTCTGGTTGAACATGAAGACTCAGGTCTAGCACCCCTACTCTGCTTCCATTAAAAGGTGCTAGATGTATGTTGTATTACTATTTCAGTATGCAAAGCACAACATATTTTGTTCTTAATACACAATGTATTCTCAAACATTTTGATCTCCCAGTGAAGATGCTGTATTTGCAGATTGTGTGAGAGCCCGTTCAGCCTCGACACGTCCACCTGCATTCTCCCACACACCTGTACACTCCTATAAAACTGTTTACTGTTTGCAGGGAAAGCGCTCTCTGACAAGATGTCAACAAGTTACTGATGACAGCTGAGTTGTTTCTCTTCCTGTGAATAACACTGCAGCTTCTTGTTCCCTAGGCGACTGTTGTCATGACACAATGACACCTGACCTGACAGACCGACCGACATCAAGACCTTCTCCCAACTTCTGACACGACCTTTGACACCTGTCTGACCTTACCCCTGGTCAGTGACCATTGCTGTGACTCACTGATATAACAAATGCACAATAGAATCCAGTACTATAATGAGTCTTAATCATACACCGTCTGTGAACAGCAGCAACATGATACGGTATGTGTAGTTTGTGGTTAGTGCCATGCTTTTATGGGGTTTTTTTCTTTTTAGAAAGTACATTTTTTTTAACCTTGACACTGCCTTTCACTCAGCTGGACAAACCAGTGTTCAAGTACGGCAGTAGCACACCTTGATTTATCAACAGGCTGCAAAGGAAACACTTTATTTTAAGTTTAAACATCCCATGAGTTAAATGGTAGTTTAGGTGCTTAGAACATTTAGTTTTTGAAAAACTGTGGGGAGGAAGCTGCAGTCTGTTAATAAGATTTTTTTTTTAATTGTATGTTTGTAGATAGGATCTGGTCCTTCCTTTGTTCAGTTCCACGGTGATTATCAGACTGTCAACATTTCTTTGTCTAAGTAAAAATAAATATCAGTGAAAAACACCATTCATCTCGTCTCATTCTCTTTTGTTCTCTTTTTTCAGAGCTGCCTGATCAATAACTGGACAGTACATTGTTGCAGCACTTATGTTTTCTTGATGTGAAATATAGTAGTAAATAGTAGTAAACAAAATCTACTAAAACTGAGTTTGTCAGACATTAACATACCTTGCAAACTCCTGAGTATTAAAGGATAGGTTCATTTAAATTCAACTTAAGATAATATGAAGCTTCGTCAGTCTGAGTTAAATCAATTATGTTTTCCAAACGGTTTTTAGTGTAAAATACCATTTTAATATAAAATACCTTTCCACTGCAGCTCAGCACAGAAATGCTTTCTGGGAAAACCAAAGGAAGTTCACGATTGATGAATGACTACATCACAAACTTTTCATATCGGCATGTGAGTATTTTATATTTATTTTCTTATTTATAAGACAGACTTGAAAAGGTGTGAACCTACCCATTAAGCCAAATGTGATCAACAGCCCTGAAGACATTTTGATGTTGAGAACTAAGAATGCCTCCTTATTATTTCTGAATTTCTAGAATCACTGGCATTAAGGCCAAAACCAAGCACAGTTCATTGTTTCAGTTGCTTTTTGGTTAATTTAATCTCACACAGATGTGTTAGGGAATTTGCACAGTTCAAGTACAGTACTTGAATTGTACTGTAATAACTCAACTGGTCCCTTCATTATTAGTGTGGTCGTGTGTCAAAATCTAGTGTGAACACTTTTTTAATTACGGCAAGGAGATTATGTTTTCACCCTTGACTGTTTATATTTGTTTATATATTTTTACAATAGTAATTGGATATTGCAAACATCCAAGAAGAGACACACACTGGATGTACAGTAATCTTTTATTTTTTTCAGGAGGCAATTCATGAGAGCATTATTTACAATACTGGGCTGGCAATGGGATCATTTGATTTCCCTGCTGTGGCTGAATTATAGCACTAATGTGGTCTCAGAAACACCGCTGACAACCTGAACTTTTCCTTCCAAAATTATACAAATTTTCCATAATAAGAATTTTCAGCAGAGCTTTAACTCCAGCTAAATGAAATAATGGATTTGTTGAGCGAAAACAATCTCCAGTAGAATGATGAAAGTGCTAACATCCTCAAACTCGAGCTTTTATTTTTGGTTTGAGAGCAGCTGACTCTCTGGATCAGGATCAGTTTCTTACCACAGAATCACTTGTGTTCATTTACAACTTTGTGTAACTTCAGTTTACAAAAGTTTTCTGTTTATTGAAGCTGTTTCCAACGCTACACTCTCACAGGTGTAGTGCTTTCATTTTTAAACCCTTGTGATGTCTCACTCAGGAAATCACCATATTCAATATTTAACTGTGATCAGATCAAGCACTCGAAGCCTAATTTATCAAAAGTAATTTCCGTTTCAACGTCCACCAGCGCTGAGCGACAGAAAGTGCACAACAGCAGCCAGATTCTCTTATAACAGAAAGTGTGACAAGCAACATTCATGTGGAGTTGGCCCTGGTTAACCCTAATTGGCCATGCTGTGGAAATTTGGACACTCAATGGACAGAAAGTCAAGGATGTGGTGGGATGTGAGAGGGGCGATACAGAAAACAGAGGGGGCAGAGACAGGCAGTGATGTCATGATATAGTCAGGCTTTATTACTGGAGTCTCTGAAATTTAAAATCATTCAAACATCTGGTCTCTTTGTTGTTTAGCTCCATGCATCCACCAGTCTGTCCCTTTGTCACTTAGTCCATCCTAACCTCCACCTCGTGCGCTCCCTCTCAATCTTCCAGCGCCAGTGTGTTGAGTTCCTCGTCAAGTTCCTCCAGATCTTCACCCGTGAACAGGTTCTCATCTACCGGTACCTCCTCTTCCTCTTCATCCTCCCCTCCTCCGCTCTCCCCTCCTCCCTCTGCTCCCGAAAGCCCGTTGGCCTCAGCGCCACCGCAAGCTCCGTTCAGCTGCTCCTCTGTATATGGGAGGAGGAGGAGAAAAGAAGAAAAGGACAAATTTTGGTTTATGTTAGTTTGTGTATCAGAAGTACCACTTGTATATATACTTACTTATATTTAACTGTTTCGGCAGAAATCACATTTTCTAATCAGTGAGTTTTTCTTACCATTGCCTTCTTCTGTTGGTTGACTCTTACTCCTGGAGGTGAAACGGTCCATGGATGCTACGGTAATGCCTGTGTTGTCGACCTCTTGTGGAACAAAACGAGATAGGTCTATGTCCTGGACCTCTGTAGTATCAGTCTGAAATACAGAGATTTAAACTTGTTATAGATTCATTTATGGCCTGGACATACTAAGGAGTAAACAAGTGTTCACCAGGTGCAAGTGTTTAACAGGAAAATCATTTGCTGTGTGAAAGCACGGCAAATGCTTTCACACAGCAAATGAAAGCATTTTCCTGCTTTCCCTGCTGTTACAGCTAAATTCAAGTGCTGACCCTGGAAATTTGTGATGAAACTTGGACTTACTGGACATTAATGCAATGAGTTACATTATGTTTTACAAGTCTGTACACTAACTGTCATCTTCACTTCCACTAAAATCAACACCGGGATGCTCTTTATGGTCCACTCCAGTAGCATGTGGGTATTTCTCTGGTGGTAATTATTGTTTAGAGGATGGAGAAATTCATTTGAATGATTTCAACAATCCCCTCCTTCGTTTTTATGCTGCAGCAGGAACCTCTGTTGCCTCTGTTCACCATGTTCTAAATATTGAAATACTTCTGGCCTCAAATTTAAATATTTTTTAGGGCAACACCGACCTCACAGTGTAACCAAAATAACTCACTCAAACTGGGAAACACTGACAGACTGAGTGCTGACAACAACAATGCAAAGTATGTTAGACTTCACACAACATAAAGTCAATACAAACTAAATAAGCATCAACTGCAGGAAGTTATCATCTGCTGAGAAGGCCGAGGGCAGGCTCTGTGAGTCAGGCCGACAAATAGATGAGAAAACTTCATAATTACCTCGTTCTCACCATCTTCACTTTCTTCGTCAGTATACTGAGTGTCATCAGCTTCAGCATCGTCATCGTCCACCAGCTCTGGACGGAACTCGAACACCTCACGGCCGCTCACCTACACATACAGATATTTAATTAAATCCTGTATTACTGCGGAAACATCTGCTTCAGTAACATGAGACAAAACGTGCGCTGATGTCTGATTTTGAGTCACCACAAAAATCTCTATAGACACAGTTATTCAGAATATTTTGTGACAATACCACCCACACCAGCTGGAGCCAGACTTACCACTAGTGATTTTCCAGCCTTAAAGTCAGCCTTCTTCTTCTCCATCTCCTCCCTCGCTTTGTCCACCTGTTAATCATGAACAGCCGGTTACACTTTTTGTATTTCACCTACGTGTATATCTGCATAAGATTTTTAAGTTTTATGATTTAGTCATGGGATGAAATCTTCACTGTCCTGAATCATCAGAAGATATTATTTCCACAGAGAAATGTAAGGGGCTTTAAATTAATCATCCATGGTGCTGCAAAGACAAACCTGTTTAATGTTAATTAAATGTTTAAACATGTTCCAACCTTCTCCTGCCTTTTCCTCTTCTTCCAAGCCAGGAAAGTCTCCAGTGTGATCCGAGTCACGTTGGGACCCAGAGCCGAACGCTGCAGGGGGACAGGCAGACATCAGGATGTGAACAGTAAAGAGAACTTCCAGGGTAAAATCAGTCACACAGAATAGTTAGAGAGCGTTTAACAACCCACGGTGGAAGCCATGTTGGACACCCTCACCTTTTGGGTGACAATATCTGAGGACAACCGTTTACACTTCGTAACATCGAATTTCACTGTCTCAGACCTGATTTCACTCTGTTGTTTTTGACAGACCAATAATCTTTCTTGGGTTTCCAGTCTGTACGCAGGTATTTCTATTTCTGTTCTGTTAACTCTATCTGTGTGGTCCTTCTCCTTAAAATGATTAAGCCCATCTCAAATTTATTTTATTGTATTTTACTGCAGTTTTATTTTAATGTGTATGTGTAAATGTTTAAATGTTTTTAACGGTGCAAAAGAAATAAAGTTTACTCACTGTTACTGGTTTAATGTCAGCTTGTCAAGCAAGATCTAACTGAATGTTAAGCTAATCACAACTGTCTTGCTAAAGCATTTGATTTAAAACACCAACATTTCTAGCTAAAACTAGCTGTGGTTAGTAGTTGTGTATTTATGTCAGCTGGCTAACAAACTGAAGGACAAGTTTGTTCACATGAACTGAGCTCGCTATGAACCTACAGTCCTAGCTTTGGATTAAAGGCTCGAACTAAATGCTTCATAATTTCTTATTTTCTATTTCAGTAAATTAATTTCTTTAGCATCCATCCTTACCTCGTTTTCTATCAGTTCCTCCAACGAAATTTCCTCCTCTTTCTCCTCCTTCTTCTTGTCTTTTTTCAGTACAAAGCCGGGCGGCAGGGCGTGCCGATACATGCAGCTATCGCCCCCCGCTGGACACACCCAGAACCAGCCATACTTATTATTCTCTATGGCCTCCAAGAAGTACTTACACACCTGAAGACAACACAGCAGAGCAGATAGTGTTACATAGAGTGCAAAGGGAAAACAGACAGCATCTTGAGTTTTTACTGTATTGATCTGGCTTAACTTTAAGTTCAGGTGAATGTGAAGTGGGTCTGTATGGTTGAGGACAAACAGCCATGAGATCACTGATTTATTGAATCTGCCACTGATGTGGATTCCTTGCGATTTTTTGCTGTTTGAAATCGCTATGAACAATGTTTTTTCTGATGCAACAAAGAGGCTTAGCTGCTGCCCGAGCAACAAACAGCTAAGCTTTAATTCCTGACCAACTCGATTCTCAGACAATTGTTAACGTACCCAGCAATAAGAGGAATACATAAGGAATCAGAGGTTGGTATAATTTTGATTAAATCACAGTACGTCCACTGTTGCCTGAGTTAGTCCTTGTTTTTCCCTTTAGAATTGGTTTTCTCTTCCTCAGCCTTGTCTCCGTTCATTTCATCACCTCTAAGTGTCCTGAACTCCCTGTACTTGTCTCTAATCATTAGTCTTTTTGTCTACATGTCAGAAACAGGGCTGTTTTAATTTCTCTGCATCCACGTCTTTTCACTCCTCATCAGGCTAAAACATTTACATCTGTCATGTCAGTTAAAACAAATGGTCCTTTTGACCACTTGACCTCCATATATCCACTTCTTTATCTTTCTCTGTCTTTAGTCATTGTTCATTATCCATCATCTGAACAGACTTACAATTTGTGTTTTTGCTTTCTTCTTCTCAGCTTCTCCGTGTTTTTTGTTGACCACCTCCTCCAGCTTCTTCTCGTCCCAGTTCTCCATCGTGTCTAAACAGAACACGACAGGCCTCATATTAAGCACAATCCATAGGTGAGTTTAATTAATTAAAATTCAGCGTTTTCCAGCACAGGTGTTTATCTGCCTTGTTTCTTGTATAGCCTAAGCTTGACAAAACAAAGAAATAAAGAGAAAGACGAAACTGAGCGAATATACAACAAATATATAAGTCAAATACACTGTCCACGAACCTTTCTCCAGGTCTTCGTCTCTTTCATCCACGTAGACGCTTCTCTTCTCACATTTCCTCTCCATTGATAAATCATGGCTGAACTTGCACTTGTCACCTTTAGTACACTGGCCCTGCTTGAAGAACGCACACAGCACTGACTTTGGGTCGACACCTGCAGAAAAAAGAGGAGACATTAATCATCTTTTCCAGCAGACTGGTCACATTCATCAAACACACACAAGAACAATAAGCAAATATACTGACAGTTTTACATGATGAACAACGGTTAGACTGTAAGATTAGAAGTTAAAACTGATTAATGTTCTGTACAAACTGCATGTTTGTTACCTTTGCTGACTTTCTGGGCAGCAACTACAGGTTTAAACAGCTCATTAAGCTCGTCCAACTCTTTCTTCTTATCAGCTTTCTTAGTGGTCTTATCTGCCTCAGCCTGGGCCACCTACACACAGAAACACACACAGAAGATGAATATATTTAAAGATTCACTCATCAGTTCAAGCAAGAGACAGTCGGAGGTATGAAGGGCTGGAGAAAGAAGCATGCTAGGAAAAAGGAATTGCCTCATAACCTGTCGTGCACTTTGTTGTCCATATTTCACTTGCTGAGTAACGTTCTTGATGTACTTCTGCTGTTTGGCCCCTTTCTTGTTCTTCAAGCCAAATGTCTTGTCCTAGAAAAGAACAAAAACAGGTCAATTAATTATTACTTTCATAACTGACACCCAATAATATCCCCCAGGCAAACACTTCCAACCTGCACTTGTTTTCATTGCTTCTACATTGCTTTGTGAGACAGCTGATTTGGAGATTTGGTGAACAAAGACTGTCTGCATCAAAACCCACAATGTGACTGCTGCTGGCTGGTTGACGGACGTTTTTCAATATGTTTATAATTCAAATTCCTAAATTTGAATGTGAACACTGTCACAAGATTTACTTCATTTAAACTTTCAGATGAAGTTAAAGGATATGACTGGCACTAATCTAACATCGTGTTGGTCCATCTTTCAACCCTTCCTCACTCGCCTACTTGTCTGTAGCACTCAGCCCCAGGCCCATTGGTTCCTACTTAAGATGTATACATATATAGCTTAACGAAAAAGGGCTCAGTAATTTCCTATAATTGCTGAGACTGGAGACAATGTAGACCAACAGAAGAATGAGATGGATACAGAGACAGTACAGTTCTTTTCATGGGATTTATAGGCAATCAGCTCTGTTTTAAGCCACAGATGGTACATGAAGTGTCATCACACTAGTGTCACCAAAAATCAAACTCTTCAGGCTCACTAATAAGTTCCACTACAATCTGTGCCTGCGCGACGTTGACAAGCCGGTATGGTCACACTGACATAGGGATGTGTTTTACGATTATCGATACTAAAAACTCTCTCACATTTAGACAAAAAAGAGAAAAAAAATTAAGTTATAAAATGACCAACTTTTACACCTGTTTCAACTCTGTGTCGAAACGAGCTGTTCTCTGAGCTGTCCTATGGCCCGATCAGAAACAGGCCCACCGCATCGCGCTTTAATTCCCTTCCTAGAACAAGGCAACCTATTTAATCATGTAAAGCATCATAGAGATGTCAAGGTTCCTAATCTAAACTGCTGACTGTAGGGACATATAAGCTTACCAGGACAAGTGTGAACAGTTTCCCAGGCGGCACGGCCCTGTTAGCACGCTTGGCCTGCTGACAGCTGGCTAGCTCACTTCATACTCGGGTTATAGGGATTAGCGATATTGTGAGGAGGCAACTAAATTAGTCCTAACGGTACCGAACAATTAGGCAACACTGACAACTGCCCAGAGGTAAGTGTAACTTTAACTTTCACTTGTCAGTACTTGTGATAGCTTCGGTTAGCACTGAGCAAGTGCGGTACGCTAGCTAGTCAGCTAACGCTAAACACCGACATGCTAACTCGTGTAATTTTTTTTACCTCAATTATCTTTTCCTTTTTCTTCTCTTGGGTTTTTTTATTTCCCGCGGCCTGGGCGGGTTTCTTCGGAGGCATGCTGGCTCAGATTTAGCTGTGTACAAAACGCGCGCAGTTAGCTGTTTAATATTTATTTTGATGTGGTGTTTCAATTGGGACGTCGGATCCACATTACCCAGTTGTTGCTAGCACGGCACCGCAACGGCGCCCGTGCGCCACATGTGAGTTGTTGATGTTCTATGACGCCATCACGCATCCCGGGAAGCATGACGGGTACTGTAGTTTTTCTGCAAAGTTACAAAGTCCTGTATGGTTTTCAGAATGATTGCAATGTTAGGAACTGGAAATTAGGCGGAAAAATTTGACATTTAAAATGAAATAAAGTAAAAGAGTAAAATACCTCAAATATAAGTTAAAGAATAATACAACAAACTATAAAAACAACAGTGGCAAAAATAAATAAACATACAAACCTGTAAATTAAAGAAAGGCCTTCTTAAAAGCTAGGTTCTGAGGCTGTGCTCCAGCTTCAGGAGGAGCAATAATTCAGCAAAGTAACTGGAAGCGAAACAATGATGTGATTGATGTGTGAATGATTTAAAGGTCATCGGTGAAAACCAGTGAAGAGAGGCTAAAACAGGGATGATAGGAACTTGTCAATGAATGTATCATTCTTTCATGTATTCGTTCATTTTAAATTTTATATTAACATTAACATTTCATAACTTCTTTTAAAAAATAAAACCTTTATTTAACTGGGTTTGATTCAAAAGAAACATCACCAATTACAGCAATTAAGATGACACAGACAATATAAATTAGCCAATAATGCTGTCACATACAGCACAAAAGATTAAGAAAATGATATAATTAAAAGAGTTATTCTGGATTTTAAACCTAGTATGTTCGTTATATGGGAAAACCTGGAGGATGAGGTTTAACTCAGGTTTCAATGTCATTTCATTGCAGTTTTAATATTTGACCGCCAGGTGTCAGTGTTAGAGAGGTAACAGATTCTCTACAAGGCACTGACTGGTTTAGTGGTCGAGCATGACCAAAATTCCAGCGTATATCCTTAGAGAGCATGGGGCTGGTGGCAGAATGAGAACAAGAATAAGAAACCTAGTCTGTAGAAACAACTGGCTAACTCTAAGAATCTAACTGGAGATGAATGCTTTGGTATACACTGGAAATGTCTTGATGATAAAATGATTTTCTCAGCGTGTTAGATTTCAAAAAGCATTATAGAGTTGTGAGTATGTGACTATTACAGAGTCACCTACGAGCAAAATTCCTTGAAATGCTGTCTGCAGAGCTAAGGTGACAAATGTAGGCTACGAACTAGGTCAAGTTTCACTGAGACTGTACTTTGTGCTTGAAAGTTAGTGTGTATTTTGTCAGTTTCATGCCATACCCTCAAACTGACTGACCTGTAGCAACCAAATGTTCAAAAATAAGCAAATCATTCAAAAAATCGTGGCTTGAATCATGGGAGTACAGATATAAATGAAATGCCAAAGATGGAGATGATTGCTTCAGGAGAGGTTTACAAAAATACACTACTAAGAAAATTCAATATGCTGCAAGATCCCGTGAGGCAGAAATTGATGTTTCACTTGATTCAGCATGTGACAAGAAATTATGTGAGAAAAAATGAACTGTGTTTCTACAGTAGGTGGTTTACAACTAATTGTCCCTAAAAAAAAAGGTTGTAACACAGCCAGCATCTGGCCGGTGGACATAAGACCGTTTTATTGCCTCTGTTTAATAGTTTGATTGTATAGGCTGCTGGTCAATTAAGACGCCCCTGGTGTGATGTTTATTGCCTGAGAATTGGATGAAATTTTAGACCTATGGGGAAGCCTTTGCTGTGTAGGTTGTGTGGTCTCTGAGCTCCAAGTGTTTTGGAGGGAAATTAGTGGAAAGCAGAAAAAGAAGAAGAGCAACAACAGCAGCAGCAGCAATAATGCTGCAGTCCTTTGTGTTTGAACTCCTACTAAGAAGAAAACCCATTTTGTAACCAGAAGCGTGAGATTGTGTCATGGCTGCAGGGCGGAGAGCCAACCACCAGGGGTTTTACCGCTTCAGCTGCTGATTCAACTTGATTTAATTAGATTTCACTTAAGTTACTAATGTGATTTCATTTGGCACATCTGACATGTGTGGCCTTCATCCACATCCCGTCTCAGTTCGTCGGCCAGTTCTGGATGTGTGTGTGTGTGTTGTACAGCAAACTACTGTACGGCGTAGTCACAAGCCAAAATGGGTCACACACGCCTGCTCCTTTTGGGCTCTCATTTGCTCTCGTGTGTTTTAATGAGCCTTGGTTTTCCGGGGTAAGGGACAACAGTTACTCAGTCTGGGTGCACACATAATGACCGTACTACTAGTGTCCTTTAATGAGTCCCAGAGTGAGACAATGAATTTACTCCAGTAACAACATCCCTGGCTGCAAACATGTTACCAAGCTGTGTGTTAGCATCCTCTCTGCTGTCTGTGCGCCTGCCCTCATACTCTAATGTTACTTTATTTCATTTATGTGATGTGGAGATATTTATTTATCCCACATTTGCCTTGCATGGCGCCCTTCCACCTTTCAGCTCAGTTAGCTGCGTGTGTGTGTATACACTAAACTACTGTATACTGACACAGCTCGTGACTACATGGCTGAAGGCTAGATTTTAAGACAACAGAGGTGGGTAATATTGCCTCTGGCAAACTTTCTCACTGTGTTTCTGTCTTTCTCTTGCTCTCACTCCCTCTTTCTCTCTTTCTACGAGGTTCTTTGTGTCTGTGAGAGCGGTCTAATAAATCACTATCTGCTGCAAGACCATTTTTCCCTATAACCGCCCTCTTCATATTCATACAAATATCGATCTTTTCTGCAGAGGGCATGCATGTCATGTACACACACACAAATGCAAGCTCACACATGAATGCACTCAAATCCACTAACACCTGCAGATGGAAAGAAAACATCTCCTGCCTAATTAGGACATGTGGCATCTGAGAAAACTTGACACCACACAACCTATTCCAATTTTTCGGAGGCAATAATCGGAAGTGTCTTTGTATTCATCCTGTCTCGGCCTCCTCCTGCTTCCAAGGACAAACCACAGCACCTTGTCTGTGCTGCTGACTGCTGAGCAGGTCATCGGCTGTCAGCTGCTACCCATCAAGGAGCTGCACGACACCAGGGGCAAAGAAAAGGGCAGGAAAGATTGCCTCCAACCAGCCCCACCAAAGCAACTACCTGCTCCAAAAGAAACTTCACTGTAGAAAAAGAGTGTACTGCTGCATAAAAAGCCAGACCTCTCATCACCTCACCCACTTTCTCCCTGCACACTGCTGAGATCTCATCAGCCTGCGATGGTCCAAGCAATCCAGGAGTTATTTTGTGTTGAAGTTGTTGTAATTTCCTCTGTTTTTTTTTTTTTTCTTTTTGGTGAATCCCACGTTCCCCTCAACCTGCCGTGTCTACATTTACTTTAAATGATTTCCTGCATTTTCCACAACCCCAAGAGAACAGGTGTGAACTTGTTGTATTTAGCTTTGAGTTTCATGTTCAGGTAATGAGCAATAGCAGGAGAAGCAGTGATACTGACAGCAAGAGAACACGTTTTTTTTCATCCGAGAAAAGGGAGAATCGTATCCTCTTACTGATAACACAACTCGTCTGCTGAATGCATTGTACTTTGGTCCCTTGAGGCTACTGTCAGTGGAGAGATTGTTGTGTATTCCTCCTCTCTTAGTGGATTTCTTTCTCCCTGTGTGACGATTGAAAGTCTGTGCGAAATGAAGAGTCTGGAAAGGAGCGCTTTGCTCGATAATCCTGAGGGACTGACACCAAAACAGGATGTTTAGCCTACTGTTGATGTTTTAGATAACTGAAAAAAACTGGTGCTGCATTTGTAGCTCTTTTTACTTTTTTATGCCATTGTAGCTCCAGTGGATATATCTCATAATACTCACAGTTATCCTCAGAAAAACAGAGCTCCAAACGACTAAATGGGCCTAGAAATTTGAGGTGTTTTCCAAAGTCTATTTTTAAACAATGCTAAACTGTTTTCAGGAGGATTTTTTTCTTTAACGAGCTGTCCCATTATTCACTCACTGCAGAAAAAAATGTCTAGACTCCTCACAATTGAATAGAGCTGTTTGTAAACCTTATTACTGTCAGTCATAAGTGCTCCCACCAATTCATTTTGGTGGAAGCACTGGCAGCACTGATGACTGAGTTTTTTTTTATTGTAGTATATTCAGCTATTGACTCCCTGCAGGGTTTTATCAGCTCATCCTTGTCTTTGTGTCATAAAACTGTTGGTTGGTTTTTGTGATTTTACTTGTGTTCCTATATTTTATTGCATTCCTGCAGCGGTTTTTTATTTTGTATTTCTATTCCATCATTTTATTGTTAACTCCATCTGCAAACCACATTAATCTCAGGGGACAATAAAGATTGAGCTGAACTGCTCTGAGTCATTCAGGGAGGAATGGAGGGTGGTGCTTTACTGGCTGATAACTGGAAACAATGGGAACAATAATCAGGAAGGGCATAATACAACATGAAACCATCTTGCTGCAAGGTCCATTTAGTTGCATTTTGTCTTTGCTTTCGATCATACCACATGATCTTCATTAGCACACAAGGTCAATATGGATGAGAGGTTGTGCAGGTGCAAGTTTAAAAAATGGACGTTTGAACATCTCCATGACAACTGGACAAACTCCACCTGCTGATTAAGATCACATGATTTGATGAAACGGCCCAGAACAGCAACTGAATGGACCTTGAGCTGAGACTGTTCTCTTCACTGTTGGACTTTGAAACCTCAACTTTACAGCCATTTCTAAAGCTGAGTATTTTTGTAAAGCTTTAAATAAAAAGCTCCAAAAAAAAAAAAACGAAATTAGACATTAAGAATCTTTAAATCAAAATGTGTAGCTTGCTTCCAGACATCCGAGTCACATTAACATTAGCATTTATTCATTTAGCAGATGCTTTTGTCCGAAGCGGCATACAAATGAGGAACAATGAACTGACAGTAGATCAAGAATGAGTCTCTGAGAATTACTGCCTCAATGCTCAGTTTCACCTGACAGAAGTGCCACGAGGCTGCAGATGCATGAAGGAACATATAAGCGCTTTGCAAATGACAGATATCTTTGTAGAAAGAGCAGCAATAGGATCAAGAGATAGAGGGAAAGAGGAAGGGCACATTAGATGAGTATTACTCTTGGAAGAAGTAGGTCTTCAAGACAGAAAGGGATTCATCTCACCTTACCAAGTTTGGTAACCTTTTCTGGCCTCACACTGACGGTGGGACTGGTCAGTGTTCATTTGCAGATCGTAGAGAATGAGAACCTGAATGAGGGAGTTCAGGTAGGCGGGTGCTGTGCTGTGCATTAGTGACCTGAACTTAATGCAAGCAGCTACAGGGAACCACTGGAGAGTAATGAAAGGTGGAGTGACATGAGCTGTGCTTGGCTCTCTGAAGACCAGATGTGCTGCTGCATTTTGGACCACGTGCAGTGGTTTTACTGTGCAGCCAACCAAGCAGGGAGTCACAGCCATCAAGACGAGGGAGAACAACACGTTTACAAGCAGCTGACCTGCAACTCAGACCTGCCAGAGTCACCGCTCAGAGCTTACATTTTTTCAGTGATTCACATGGTAGTCTAAAAATCTACTGTTGTGTTCACTGATGCCATTGAGTGCTGCTTTTGCATAGGATATAAAGCTATAACCTCTATGAGCTGATGATTAAACAACAGCAGGTTGTAGAGATGATGTGGAAAACTTCAATTTCATCTTTTCACAGCTTTTAGGTGCTGACCGAGACAATAAAATACCTTTTCCATTTAGGTTCCATCATGTCAAACCCTATGAAATATGCGTTCATTAGTTCTCTTTACGTTGCCGTTTGTAGATGCAGTGCTGTTGATTGAAGCTGGCATTAAGTGACATGTAGGTTTGTGTGCTGAATTGAAATGGAGAGGAAACCACACTTTTGGCTCAAACCCGCACCATGTTAGTCAGGCTTTGGACACATGCCATTTCACCGGTTCAAAAACAATAAAGCCAATCAGAGCTTTGCATGATTAAAAATGGAGACATTATTTTCCTGCACTGGAGCCAGAAAAAAAATCCAATGAAAATGGCAACAAGTGCTCCATGCAGCTGCGTGGTTGTTGTGAGGTGACTTACAGAAAAAAGAAAAAAAAAAGTTTAGAAGATCATCTGATATGACTGAAAGCTCCAGGACAGGTACCAAATAGGTCCTGAGGTGAGATTGTTTTGTCAGCTGATGTTTCCAGGGTCAAGAATGAACTTAGATCATCAGCTTCATCTTTTAAAGCGACATTGGAAATAAGTCCGTAAAGTGCTCAGGAAAAAAATGGAGGTTTGAACATCTACAATTTCCATGACAGCCATAGGCAAACTCCATCTGTTGACGAAGATCATGTGATATAATCGAAAACACCAGAGCAGCTACTGAAAGGATCTTCTGGGGAGATTAATTAGGGCAAAATAACATAACACCCCCTGGGGCAAAAAGTTAAAATGAACACGATGCCACACTCAGTTATGAAAAATAATGCCAAATGTTGCATACACGAGAACAGTTAATGCGGTTGATTGATGGGGTTTTCCCTCACATGAGCCACTTGTCAAGACTATAGAATCTCTTATATTAGATTATGTTTGACAGATTATTAAATGGCTTCACATTAAAAATGGATGTGTTGTCTCACTGTCAAATGCAGCTCTCCTTCATTATTGATACCAAAAGACACAGTTAACCAAAAACTACTGAGCTCCTCCTTTTCAGACGGATTCGGTAAACGGGGTGCTCATAAAACGCTGCAGTGAGAAGGAAAAAGGGTGATGCAGAATAAATACTGTATGAGTCTCTACAAAGAAGTCATGTTTTTGTTTGATTCAGTTCTTAGTCCAGATTATGGGAACAGAGTGTTCACAGATTACAAATTTCAAAGATGGTTAGACTCTGTCTCTTAAATAAAAAATGAGGACTTTAGTTCCAAAATTAGCCATCCACAGCTTGGAAAAAGAAGAAGATATAAATATATATTTTACGCCTACCAGCAGATGATTGCTGGCAGTAACGTCAGTACTATTAAGAGTCGTGTCACGTTTGCTCAGCAAATTGTTACGATTTAAGGACTTAATAAACTTTGTTTCTGAAATATTAACAGATGAATTTCAGAAATTTATTGCAGCTTGAAATGAAACCTGTAAATCAGTTTCAGATCTGTGACTGAGCCTCGTGTTATTGCCAATAAAAGAACACAGATGAACATTTCACCTGCTGTCATTCACAGCTTGTTGGAGCCTTGCAGGCATGTTAATGCTCTTTTGTTTTTATTAAGGCAACATGGAGGATAATTTACACACATAAACTGTTAGTTGAAACTTTGAATAAAAGAACAGAATCATCGTTTTCTGAAGTCCAGTCACGTCCTGTGTGAACGGCGTGCAGCTCAATTCAAACTATTTTGATTAGAGCTGAAATGAACCCTGCTTTAATGATCGGAGCGTTTCAGTGAAGATTTGCAATCAACTAAATGGCTCAGTTTAGAACAACTGAAATAAACCAAATAATTAATTTGGAAACGTTCGTAAAGCGCTAAAAGATTAATTTTGAGAGTGGCAAAGAAGTAAATGATTCATCTGAGCAGAAGTGGAAGGAGCTTAATGTTGAATGGAAGCAAGTGATTCATTCAGAGGAGTCAGTTCTAAATGACTCTGAGCCAGTTTCATCCTGAAGTTAAAAATAGACTTTCTGTGGTTGAAGAAGATCACACACACACACACGCACGCACACACACACACACACACACACACACACACACACACACACACACACACACACACA
>JBBMJY010000003.1:2733766-2748384 GCA_037833715.1 Toxotes lorentzi | reverse complement strand
CAGAATGTTGAGACTGCCCTAGAAAACACCCCCACCCACACACGGACAAAGACAGAAGCACACACACACACACACACGCACACACAGACACACACACACACACGCACATGCACAGACACTCGAATGCATGTTGGTACACATACTGTCCCCATGCACATGCACACACATGCAGATATAAACAGACAAATGAGGCTACAGAGACCTCAAAACACCACAATTACATTTTCTGGATTTTCAAAAAAAAAACAAAAAACTTGCTTACACACACACAGACAGTGTCACACTTTCCGTCACTAGCTTTCTTTTTTGTTCTCTCACTTGCTGACACACAAATACACACACATGTTCTCTGACACAATCTCACTCCCTCGCACACACACACACACACACACACACACACACACACACACACACACACACACACACACACACAGGAGCACACACACACACACACACACACACAGAAGCACACACACACACACTCTCTCGCGCTCTGGCTCATGAATTAAAGAGCAGAGCTGGTCCAGGGGGAAGAAATTATTCAGGCAGATCTGCTCTCTGACAGAGAAGTGGGAGGGAGAGAGGAGAGGAAAGAAGAGGAGAGAGAGGGAGAGGGAGGTGAAGAAGGGAGGGGAAAAGAGAGGAAAAAAGAGGAGAGAGAAAACAGGAGGGAAGAGAAAAAAAAGGTCGTTAATAAGGAATGCACTGATTTGACATAGAGAGGCGATCAAACCCCCAATAGCATGCTGTGTGTGTGTGTGTGTGTGTATGTGTGTGTGAGAGAGAGAGAGAGAGAGAGAGAGAAAGAGAGAGAGAGTGTACTTTCATTGATTATGTGTGTATAATGGATGTGGGGGGGGGGCGGAGGGGGGGTGTATCAATTTCTTTCTGTGTTCATGTTCAGTATTTGCATCTGTGTGAGTATCCAGGTGTGTGTGTGTGTGTGTGTGAGTTCAAGCCACTTTCGTGTCATTGGATCACAAGCTTCTTTTGTAGAGTAACATCACATGTTGCTTTGAAACACATTAAAACAGGTGATAAAGATGTTTCTGTCTGAGCTCTCAGATGAGGCGAAAATTAAAGGCTGACTGTTAAACCTGCTGAATATTCATTCACTGTAACTGCAACACGCAGACACGTGCACATTCAGATATAACAGAATGGACCCACACCATACATGCATGAAAAAAAGAACGTAGATCCTGATCCGACAGGGACCTGCGAACAGTCAGCGCTGACCTGAAAAAAACCACAGGATAATTAGACCTGATCCAAAATATGGTCCCGAAGACAGACAGAGACCAAACACAAGGAGCCAGAGGTGAGGACTGAAGTCTCATGATTCGGGTCATGAGTCTGAGGGTTTTAGTGGGCGTTCAGACTAAAAACAGACCTGGCTGTGTTGTTTCAGGTGTATGTGAGACGTGAAATACAGAGCAACAGATCCGTGGATTTGAAAGCTTATCAGAGGCCGAAACACTGCACAGTGATTTTTAACACTATGAGACAGGGATTTACAATTCTGGAAAATGATCATTTTATTCTCTGCTGGTAGGTAAACAACAGAAATACGATATTCCCTCTGTTATCAACCAGAAATGTGTGTTTGCATGTAAACAGCATTAAAATGCTGCTTATAATTTAATGCATCAGTGATGTATAATAATATAATGCTGACAGGGTCCCTTCTGCAGAATGTGCACTTTTATTTTTAATACTTTAAGAACATTTTTCCAATAATACTTAAATCCTTTGGGACCAGGACTTGACACGGGACTTGACTCAGGTCTTCATAGACAAGTCTTGAGACTTCTGACTCACAAAAGGCTCACTCTGTCTCACCTCTGCTGGCAGCAGCATGATGTGCCACCAATTAATGAGAAGCTGCAGTCGAGAAGAGCAGCAATTCATGTCGTTTAGCTTTACACTCCACACTCCCACGTCTGTCTCACCTCAAAACTGACATTTCCTCCTCAGATGATTGTAATATATCATGTGATAATTGCTGATAAAGGATCCTCCAAGGATCTCACACATGTTGATACACAGATTTACAGCAGTGAGATATTTAGATAATTTGCAGTAAATTACTGCAATTCAGTAATTAAAAAGTCCTGCATTCTAACTGTTACTTAAATAAAGGTGCATACATTATTACAAAAACATATTTGGAATTACAAAAGCAAATCTAGTCATTATGCAGCATGGACTTGAGATCGTAGTCAGTCAAGGAAGAACAAATCACATTTAATAAAGATTTCCAATCCCAATTAGACTGAATAGAAAATACTAGAAAACAAGTGGACCACTGCCATAGAGGCCCTGGGTATATTCATTTTTAATGTTTTATTTTCATGCAATTACAAATATAATAACTGTCCAAAACTGTCCTTTCAATTCTCTGCCTTGTAAGTTGTAATTAAAAAAACAAAAATGTCTATTTAGTATCTCATAGTTTTGTCTTGCTGTGAATATGTACAGTGTACTTATAGTGTTTTTAAGGCTGTGAAACAGCGCTCCTCTGGATTGTAACGGCAGGTCTGTCACACTGCACACCTAACCTGCCCAGGAGCAGGTTAGGTGTGCAGCGGAGGTTACCATGGTGATGTGACCCGGAAAGCAGTGAACCGCCGTCGTAACAGTGAAAAGCCGGGTTTAAACCCAGGTTAAACCAGAAGTTAGCTCGATAACCACAAATCGCACAGGCCTCAGGTGAAGCTGATTAAAAGCTGAGCTTTTCGAAGTTACCGGATTAGTTTGGAGATGAGGACTCATGTCAACATCTGCTGGACCAACAACGAGTGGGACATGATTTGTCATGGATATTTACCGCTGCAGCTCCACAGAGGAAAAGAGAACGAGGCTCAGCTGCAGATACTGTGAGTGAAAACCACCGGTGTGTGTGTGTCTGCTGCTGTCTTTACTGAGAGTTTAAACATCCCGCCGTGGATGTGTGTGTTTTCCCCTGCTCTCTGTGCACTTGTTGGTGTTGTACAGGTTGTGTTGTGTGTGTTCTGCAGAGGTCTCTTAAGGCTACAGAGGCAAGCATGCTTCTGTTTCTGTCTAATAACAACAATAATACATTAAATGAAACAATAGAATTAAGAATAGAGCAGTTTTATCATTCGTCTCTTATTTGCTTTTGCAGTCGCTGTCTGAACAGGTTCATTGTCTGCACTTCTCTTTATTATATGATTTCTCTGATGTACCTTGTCTGCCATCAGCAAAAAAATGTCTTGCAGCAGACTTCAGCCTATTTCCTATTATTTCACACCCCATTTAAATATTAATTCATTATAAATATATTATATCGTTCATTTCCCATGTTAATTATTCTCAGTGATTTTCTCAGAGATGTTCCTGCAGAATAACACAAGGATTTTCCAAAAGTGTGTACAGTATGAAACATGTAGGGTTAGTCTGAGATTGGTTATCCCTTCTCTGAGCACACATGTGATCAGTCATGTGATCAGTCATTGAGAATTGCTCTTAAGTTATTTTTACACTTTGCTGTAAGTGGGAGGAGGTCATTTGATAAATGTTATTTCTCACACTCAGCCAAGAACTTTACTCAGAAGTTGGTACTTTAAACACGTCTGCAGTGTCATTCCTAGTTTGTTAGTTTGATAAACCTGGGCCCTGATGGTTCATTGTGGGAGTCTAAGCTTTGTAATAAAAAAAATCCTCAACATCAATCCTCATTTCAGAGTCAGTTTCTGGCCACCTGTTGAATGTGGGTCCGGTATTCACTCCCTTGTAACTCCTGGGGGAGATATCTGGCTCTTTAGCTGCTGAATGCTGCACTTGGTTCATCAGCTGGTCTCTGACTGTGTCTGATGCTGAGCAGGTAGTGGACTGTGTAACGTGATCCTGTGGGATTGTGTATAAACAGCACACGACTGCAAGGACATTTCGTGTGTCGTGTCTACGCATTTTCCGTTTTTCACATGTCATTTAACTCTGTGTTGGTTTGGGTTAGGACTGACGCGGCGTGAAATGACTGAAGTTGACTGAAGCTGAGGGAAGCTGCAGATTCAGGTGATAATTCTCTGCGGGTTCATCACTGCGAGTGTGACCTTTCACATGATCACTTTGCCATTTGATAAATTGTTATAAAAGTGTAGCTTTGAATTAAAAGCCCTCTTTAAAGGATGTGTGTTTCTCAACACACATTAACATGACGTAACATGATATAGTGTATGTGTTTCTGGCCTAAGAACAGACAAACCAACACCAACACAGAAGCACCTTGACATTTTGTGATGCTCGGCCTTGTTGTTCAACATTTCAGGTGTAAGAGCAAAATTCAAATGCTGCTAATTGAACAGTCACAAGGGAGAAGGAGTCACTTCCACGACTACCCAACATGTCACTGCTGCAGCTGCTAATGACTCCTGAGTGATCACAGTCAGCGAATACCTCAGCTTGACAGCCGAGCTTGTCATGGCTAATCAAAGGTGCAACACAAAGAAAGAGATTGTCAAAATTTTGATACTGATGTCAGAAGACATTGGAAATACTTTTCTTCAGTGGAACTCTTAGATATGTTTAATAACTTTCTTGTACTGATTGAAAGAGTCTAAAAACAGACTTTACTCCACTGGAGCCAAACACACACCTCAGTCTGTGCAGACACTGATCCTCACGTCTGACACAAAGAACCACCAGAAGATCATCATGTGATAATCATATGTGATGATGGTTTATAAATAATTAATAAACATGTTTCTGTCAGAAGTTTGATTAATCCGGCACGACATGGAGACAGGAGTGTATTATTGTATATTTGCACTTCTTTGTTTGAGAGGGCCGTCCGGTTAGCTCAGTTGGTAGAGCACGAGACTCTCGCGGCCGTAGGTTTGAGCCCCACTCCGGGCGGCACCGCCTCCCATGGACCCACCACCTGTTGGATTATTTCTGATTTATTTTAAGAGCAAAATGAAAGATATGACAAATCACAGGATATAATTTTTTTCTTGGCCTTTTATTGTCATTATTGATTGTGATTATTCACATTATTCACACGATGTTAGACAGGTCAACCAACCACTGAGCTGCACCAGTTGCACTTAACTAATTAGCCAATGACTGTTGCTTTGTAGTTTCTGAGCCTCATTCAGATTCACCAGATGAGTTTGTGACAGCGGCAGGAATTCCACAGTGAAGAGGCAAAAGTACATAATATCTATTTCTATTGTCCTGTTTTCATCCTGAGTGTTTTTTCTTTTCTTTTTTCCGACAGAAACTCAAGGTTGGCATGCGATGGTTTTTTTCTGCAGCTTTCGGTATCAATATGTGCACACAGGGGAACATTACTCTTGGAAAGTATGACCCTGGGCACAGAGTGAAATAATATTACATGTGTCTACTGCGTTTGTATACGTATGTCCTAAAAGTGTCCCCAGAGCGGCTAATACAGCGGCTGATTATTCCTCCACTCCTGCAGAGAAACGTTAAAATGTCCTGCCAAAGCCAGACAGAACATTAAATCCATTATGTTGCTTTTTTATCTCCTCTTGCTTATGTTTTTTTCATAAAACCAGTTGTTTTGGATTGCTCTTTTGAAACCTCCCTCAAGAGCTACAATCACACTGCCCTTGACTGAGGTATTTCACCTCCAGCTGCTCCATCAGAGCTGCAGAGCGCCGTCAGCCAGCAGGGTTGAACTGGGCTGCTCTCAGAGCTTTATATCCAGAGCTGATCTGCAGGATCAATATCTGGACCGATCACTGCATTTTTTAATGATTGCTCTTGGCTAAGTAAAGCCTGCCAAATACATTTTCATCTGCTGTAACCCATTGCGCTCTAGGTACCCTGGTCAAAAAAAACACTTAATTGTACTGTAAACTACAGTTACACAAAACACACAGTAGCTTCACTGAAATATCCACACTGTGTTCTTCACTGGGCCAATACGAACAGAGCACTGTGGGTTTAAAAGCAACTGTTTCTCTGATGAGCTGCAGCTGCTTGAAACCTGCATTTAATCTTATCAGTGAGAGTTTTCTACAGTGTATTATGTTGGAGACACATTGCCTTGTCTGCGATGATGAGCGCCTCCTTTAACACCAGAAGATATGATTATGATTATGTGAAAAGCAGAGTTTCAGGGAAAGACGGCACAGGTGCTGTACATTTATCTCATGAGTAAGAAAATTCTTGAGACATTTCATGAGATGTTTAAGGTTCTGTTTGCTCTGATTTGGCAGTTTTTCAGCGCTTAAAACCTCTCTTACCTCTGTTCATGGTAAACTTTGTGGAGTTTAACACGAGACACCATTTCCAGCCATGTGTTTATTATTGTAACCATGACGGCAAAGATCGCCTGACCTTAGTGACCCCAAACCACCACGTTCCCCTGACTGTGATCTTACCTTAAACCTAAACAAGTTACTTTTGTGAGTGAACTTCACCAAACCTTAAGCAATCATTATAAACAGATTTATTATTCAGCAGTGATCTGGAGCAGTCCTGGGAGGCACAAACAAACGGTGTCCTGCTGATAGGGCCGTCAGATCAGGAAACATAAGCTTAGCATTTTGACATTTAATTAGCAGGACTTCTTGGGCTGATTATAAAACCTGCTGAGACAAACTTGTGACTTGGACCATGTAAATAAACTTGACTTGATAAATAACCATAAGCTCTGCATACAGAAGCCCAAACCCTAGACCATGTAAAATGTGTGGAAATACAGTTCTACAGATGATCGGTACCAACAGCACCAACATCATCAGTTAACATAGCAGCTTGTTTGATACAGAGACTTTGCTTGTTTTGATTGGTTTACTAACTGAAAACATTCAGTTTGACAAAGAGCAAAAACTCAGTATAACAGAGGTTTTCAGGCACTTCCATCTTTTACGAGCAGCCACTGTTGCTCTGAGCCTGATTGATTCATCTGCCAAAGACAAACTTTACTGCCATTTTCATCTTGACGGGCTGTAATTTTGGACCCCGCCCGTAAACACGAGTGTAATTAACACGTCTAGTTTATACAGAGGATAATAAAAATAATGTCAGTTGCTCTTGTGGTGTAAAGGGGTTTTGAGAGAGAACAAGCAAAGGCCAGTCAGTAGTGAAATAGCACAAAGTACAAAGGAGAGGGCAGGAGAAAGTAACCCCTGACATTATGGACTTAACATAATGTTTGAAACTGTCATTAAGTAGTACTGAGACATATACACAAATACATTTTAAATCCTCCAATTCACAGCTGGCGTTCAGGGTAACTTCGGTGCGGCGCATAAAATGCAGTGTACTTGTTTTTTCTTTGAGCCCGTCAGTGCAGAGAAATACACCAGGTGCACCTGTTACACTGGACATTTTTGAAGACAAGAGTTTTCCTCTAATTGTCTGAATACAGCTCGACATGCACTGAATATTTCATTTTTTTGTGACACAGCCAGTTTGGTTTCATTTTGTTTTCAAATAGTGACTTTCTGGGTAGATACCACTTATTCTCCTGTGAGGCGTGGTTGCTGTACCTTAAGTTAAATTTTAAATTATCAAAAAACTGGAGTGTGTTCCTATTTTAATGTCACAGTTTCTCACAATCACAATTTCCTTGAAGCCCAACAAAATATCTTTAAATTTCTTGCTTTGTCTTTTTGAGAAATCATGGTAAATACTGGGACCACAACTCTCCATTCACCCTGGATGCCCCCTTACTTTTCTGTGTATGGAGGTTTTGTCACAGTGCACCATGGGTATGTCGCCAATTCATCACGCGTGGTACACAATTCATGTTCAGGTAAAAGAAAAAACGTAGACGCATTAACAGATAGCGTGTCCACTGCAAAGTATGAAAAGCCGCTGGGAGCGATGAGGAAAGTTTTCAGCTGTTTGTTGATGCAGGTCAGACACTGGTCCTGAGGAGATTAAACACTGAGACGTGGCTCAGACAGGGGCTGATGAGGGCACCGCAGCAACCCCGCCTTCAGGCGGTCGAGGTGGATTATTATTATTTTTATTATTTTACTGTTGCATTAGGCCCCACTCTTCTGGTGCCTGTCGCCCACAACAAGCCTGTCCTTTTTAACGTCTGTAGCGGCGTCCTGTAGTAATATGTCTGTGAGCCTGTTGATGTGCTGTGTCAGAAGGTCTGGACTGGACTCAGACATCACTGTGTCCCAGTGGTGGCTCCCAAATGCAGGGTTTATCTGAGAGCACCTTTAGGATCATAACTGCCGGGCCTTGTGAATAGTCTGAGGTTTTATCTCTTCAGCAATTTCACAAATAATTGTGGAAGTTTTAAGACAGCAAAGTACATATAAACAAGTTTCCTGGCTGCTCGCATTTCTGTCCCCATCATCACCCATCTCATTACCTGCAGCATTATTCATCAATACTCCCACCTCGATCCCCCTCTCCCTCACCAGCAGCACACATATACCCCCACTGGGAAGGATGGCAGCCTCTGACAAGCCCCAAGTAAATGGGCACCTCATCTTAGTGTGTGTGTGTGGGTGTGTGTGTGACAAGTGCTGACAGTCCAGGATCCTGGCCTCGTACAAGGTCAGCATCTGTGAGCTTCATCAGAGTGTATGAGTGTGTGTGAGTGTGTATGCGCGTGTGTGTGCGTGTGTGGGTACAAACAATATACCACCTGTGCCCCCCTGCCATGTCCGCACCCAGCAGATGCTCTGAAAGTCAAACCCAGTGTCTCTCTCTCTCACACACAGACACACACACACACCCCTAGTCATGAGTACCATGCAGAGTTATCAAAGTCAGCCGAGGTTAGTTGTGGTGTTATGAGTCTGATAAATATGATAAAATATGGACTATAAATTCAGCTCATATGGAGGGGGGATATGGGCCTAAAACTGGGATCAGAACACTGTCCATTTTGAATCTGAAGTCAATGTGCAGGCGTTTGCTCTTTTCATCGATACTCATCCTTCAACAAACAAGGTGGAAAATAAAATGTTTTCATAACGGAGAGGAGTCCACAACTAAAACCCAGCTTGTTGAGTCTGGAGTTTTACTTATCACTGTCTCCATCAAAGCCCAGGCCAACACTTACTTATGAATTTACTTCAATCAATTAATGATATGTTTGAAAATAAAAACAATTTTAACGTCTGAGAGGATTAAATGTTGACCAGTTCTCACTTTGAGTATTTTTTTCTAACAGCCATGTTTTCCTGTCAGGTCAGGACAGAGCCTCCTCTAGTAACAAAAACGAGACAGAAAAAATTGATTAGAATTTTATTAACACTTTTATTAACACTTCAATAAAAGCGTTTGGTGTCAAGACAGAATGTTTGAATTTTAAGCAGGGCAAAAAGCAGCACAACTCGACAGGAGGCAATACTGTGACAGCAAGAGCCAGAGGGAGGCATTATTGTTATTGTCACCCTTGGTGGTGACTCGCTCGCGGTGTTGCTTTGCTATTAGAAAGCAACATAAAAATAAAATCAGATTAAATGCACATAACAGGAGGCAAACTCTCCAACTGGAGTTAAGTTTATGACAAGCTTGTGTCATTTACCGTGACTGCATGATTTATTTGGCATCGCTGGGAGTGGAGGGGGCAAGCTGGGAGTTTTCTGATTCCTTTCTCCATCATTTCTACAGCCATCAGTCAAAGCTGCAGAGAGCAGCGGCTAAATGTGAACGCTCGATAAATGGGTTGTTACTGCTGCCAAGTTACATTTGGAGTCTTTGTTATTTCAAGCCTTGTTTGAGACACGTTTTGAACTTCTGCATACTTGTTTTATCCTTTTAAAAAGACTGACAGTTCTATTTTTTTTTTTTTTTTTTTTTTGTTTATTTCCCACTCTGTGGTACCGCAAGCTGGGTTGTGCCAGGTTAGTTCAGACTATGATGAAAATTAAGGGAAACTAGAACCACATCTGTCCAACTGTCCCAGCTTATCCAATGCAGGATACAGCATGTGTTGGGCAGAGTGCATCTCAAAAATTTGACTGCATGGTGGACGCGGATATACAGACGACTAACAACATTCAGACTGACACCTGGAGCTAATTGACTCATCAATCAATCATGTTTCCTAGAAATTACGTTTATGTACAACTCGTTGGAAAAGGCGAATATGTTTTGAAGGAAACATCACGTCGACCGGATTCCTTTTTCTACTAAAACAATGATGAAATGTTGTTAATTAACAAACATTCAAAACCCTGACCCTTTTGTTCAACAGCTTCAAACTGTGGTTGTTGGACATTTAATGAAAATCTATTGACAGATATGACAGGTATTTTAATTATTAAAATCAAATCCAAATAATCTATTAGGGTCTCACTCAGGTGTTAATATAGGGTCAGCAGAGCTTAATGTAGAGCCGGGTGACTTTAAGTGCTCACTTAAAGGTCATGAAATTCAATGTTCTTCATAAAAAGCAAAGCAGGGTGGACTGAAAATAACAAAACAAAACAAAAAGCGAATCAATTTTTTAACCCTGCAGACAGAGATTCTTCTGAATACATTGACTAAAGTGCTGGATACAAATATGAATGAATGGAGAGAAATGATTTATGCTGGAAAAATCTGTTTACTGCTAATGTACTAATGTACTTCATACATCATACTACTAAGTATGAAGTATGAATGTGAAGAGTGAATAGTATTTGGTTCTACTCACAGGAGTGAAAGTAGAAGCATTTTTATTAACTTTGCTCTTTGAGGATTTAAGATGCTGCAGAGCCGTCCTCACCTGGTGGGAGACCCCAGCAGGTGAACGAGCACATGTGGGAGGTGTGGACAAGACTTTTTTTCTGTCCTGACACTGATTGGAGTCGAAGGTTTTGTGACACATTTAGTTTGGGATCTCCAAAGCCACAGAAAACGAGTCCCTTCGGTCCAACAGAGATAATGTGGAACGAGGAATGGATGGGTGGACATTTATGTCATGTTGCAGTTACTTTGATAATCCCTTAATCTCAACATGCAGCGCCATCACCAGGTTGTGGTTCAGGTTTGGTTTACTTTGGGTTAAAATGGCTCATTTGTTAAAGTTAAGGTCATGGTTAAACAAAACTAATGTTGACGGTCGGTAGGGAATGGGAAACCAGCAGCAGTCTCCCGCAGAAAAGTCCCACATATTATTGACCTGTCCATTGACCCCGACCTCCTCACTCTACCAGATCTGTGGCCACTAGAGGGCTGTGTCATTTGAACATGAAAAATTACCTCTTCAGGAGTTTTGTCCTAATTAGCAGAGCCACTAGTTTGGCAGTGGGCTCGTAGTAATTAAGATTTGAAGGAAGTGTGTTCTGTCTGTTTAAAATAGCAGCAGGGAAAGTGTTCAAATGTTGTTACGGTTTAATTAGTGAAGGTAAGAGGGAGGAAGAGGTGCACTACCAGCATAAACACACATCTCATACACTCTGTAGCTCTGTTCTGTTTTAAGCTCACAGATTCCCCACCATCTCTTAGTATATTCTCATACTGACTTGACCTCATATCAATTATTCATTTAGCCCCCCCAAAAAAAAAAATCTCACTCATGAGCTTAAAACTTTTAGTCACAGCGTTAGCACTTCTGCTGGGGCCAAACTTTGGATATTTCCTCCTGACGTCAGGCACATGAATTCAGGTTCTCTTCTTGTTTTCGTTTTTCTGTCTCCTCTCGTCTCTTTTGTTTTCTGCCATTTCTTCTCTTTGATTTGTCCCATCTGTTTATCCCTTGTTCAAATGTTCACATGTAGCTTTGTGGAGCCGTTTAACGAGCACGTCCACGGTGTTTATTCAAAATCTGAAACATTATACTCGTTTAAAACCCAGGAATTCTGCTGCTATGCAAAAAGAAGAGTAAACTTTCTGCAAATGATGACGTTTCCTTTCTCAAGCTTTCACTTTTTCTTTAAACCATTATCACGAGGAGGCAGATCAAAGCTTCTTAAGGAAGCCTTTGCCATTAGTAGATACTGTGTACTGTAAACCCCATTTTTGAGCAGTGTTCTGAAAACTTCTAAAGAAATGAAGTTGCTTGTGTTAGCCCGAAATTCTCGGAGTGACAATGCGAGGACGAATGTGTGAACAATCTGGGAGCTGCCGACATGTGGAAAAACGTTTGAAGATAAACAACAAGCTTCAAAGACCCCGGCTGGATTTGAACCTCTCGTCTACAAAACTGTGTCCATACTGCAGAAAATTAGTTCTTTTATTGAGGCTTAATGTAAAACAAAGAACTACATGGACACTGCTGTGAAGGTTTAGGGTGTTATGATGGTGTTATGTCACGATCTGTTTTCTTCAGTCCCCCTTGGTCCTTGTCTCAGCTCCTTTTCATGTTTTGTCTCCAAACCTGTCATTCTCCTCCTGCCCACCAGATGCCTCCAGGCTTTCTCTCTCCATATACACCTGCTCATCTGTTTCTTATGCTCTGTCACCTGAGCTTCCCTGCCCACTCACACACCTGTTCCTCACTTCCCTCATCTGCCCCCAGTACCTATACCAGCCCTTTTTCCCCAGTTACCTTTTGTTCTGGCTACCTGTGTTTGGATTACCTGTTTTTTTGGATTCCTGTTGCCTGTACCGTTCAGCTTTCCTGCCCATGTGCCTTTAAGCCTGTTTTCATCTATTAAAGATAACCTCACTGCATCAGCCTGCCTTTGTGTGTCTGCGTTTGCGTTATCAACAGATCCTGACATATTGAGACTCAAAGTTTGAGTATCATGAAAAAAAATAGCACACTCATTGACCTAGTTTGTGCTTTGACTTTGACACTGGAGACCAGGTTTTGCAGTCTTGTGTAACTGCACAAGGTTTAGGCAACAAATGCACTTTGGATGCACTAAGGTGAAGAGATGATTGTGTTTTCTCTTCAGTGTTTATAAAAACACATTGTGTCGTGTGCTTCATTGTAATTGTGGACTTTTTAAATATTAAACCAAGACCACAGTCTGTGCCTAACCTTAACAAAGAGCTTTGAGTTGCCTAAGTACACTTTGTAGGAGCAGCCATTGTAGAAAAAACAAAGACATTGTCAGTGAATGTGTTTCAGCTACGTTCAGTATAAACAGTTTGCGAATTGTCAGATACATTCATTAAAATCATTTCCTCGTCTTGTCGATAGAAACATAGTCCCAGCGACAATATTCCATTTCAAATTAGTGCATATAAACAACATTTTTGGGGACAGGCTGGCTGTTTTATGGCTGTGAGGTCGTCTGACGAAGTGTAAGCATCAGTAGGTTTGTGGCACCGACTGTAACTAAACTACTGACATTTAATGTGAGAAATTCATGTTTTTAACTTTGCTGCCAAATGTGGCCCTGATCCTGTCTGAGCAGGCTCATGCTAGTTTTCCCCAAATGTTCCCTGACCACACTAAAATGTGAGGCTGGTGTTGTGGATTAATTTCAGAGTGTTTTTGTAGCACTCGTACTTCTTTGTTTGGGGGTGTGAATGATACTGGCTTACTGTGCATTTAGGGACAAAAGAGAGAGAAAAAATCATTTTCTGTGTCGTTGGCTCAGCGTAGACATCAGCTGAATCTGAGGAGTTTGTCTTTGAGTCAGGTTTGATTGGGAAGTCGAGAACAATGACATTCACACTGAGATATTAAGAGTGACAACGTAATGCCAACCTACAGCAGAAAACAGCCCGAGACACAGAGTTTATGACTGTAAGTAAATTGATGTTGGCATCTGACGGACGGCAGCTTCAAGAGCCTGAACACATCCAAACTGATGCTCGTTTTCAGCTGCTTCCTCAGCAGCGAATTATAGGAAGAAGTGCAGACAACTTTCCTCCACCCCACTGCCAAAATCTCAAAATGAGCTGACAGGTTACCAGATAATTTTTTTTTTTTCCCAGTACAGGAGTTGCTTGTGAGTCACTTTCACAGTTGTTTACAAGCTCTGGTTCGCTGGTAATTGGGTAGAGTGAAAGTATAAGAACCAAATTCAAGAATGCAACAAAAGGCATTTCTGCAGAGCCAAAGAAAACAAACTGTAGGTGTTTGGACGAGTGAGTGTGTGTGTTTATGTGTGTGTGTTTGTGAGAGTCAGTGGTCTTGCATCTCTGACAGGTGTCCTCACAAATATGGTAAAAATGCAGTTCTCATGATAAACAGGAACATTTTAGGAATTCAGTTGAAGCTAGAGGTGAGGACAGCGGTTCAGCTTTTGGTTTAGGTCTGAAGTTTTCAATAACACACAGTGATACAATTCAGAAATGTGCACATGCTCGTGCAAGTGTTCTTATTTCTGTGTGTGTGTGTGTGTGTGTGTGTGTAGGTGTATGACAGGGCAGCATATGGCTATCCCTGCATGTAGTGAAATATTAAAAAGCAGTGTCAGCAAGGAGGGCACAGTGTGTGTATGTGAGTGCGTGTGTGTGTGTGTGTGTGTCCCTCGGGGAGTATAAATCTGCCGGACATAGACAACTGGGCATGACAAGCTCCCACTGTGACGCACACACACACACACACACACACACACACACACACACACACACACACACACACACACACACACACACAGAGATTCGAATTTACTTTCTCTCCTCTGTCTCTGCCAACTTGTCCAGTTGGCCTTATCTGCTGGTGAGACTAAATGCCATCTCTCTCGCACACACACGCACGCACACACACACACACACACACACACACACACACACACACACACACACACACACACACACAC
>JBBMJY010000003.1:2673877-2733666 GCA_037833715.1 Toxotes lorentzi | reverse complement strand
CACACACACACACACACACACACACACACACACACACACACACACACACACACACACACACACACAGGAGCACACACACATACATATATGCAGTGGTTTTGTCAAGGGTTTTATAAACACACCGTGGCGCCTTGTATCAGAAAGTCTTCATCACAGTGAAACTATTCACCTTACAAATGGAAGACTACACATATGTGTGTGTGTGTGTGTGTGTGTGTGTGTGTGTGTGTGTGTGTGTGTGCGTGCGAGAGAGAGAGAGAGATTCATGGCCAATCCAGGATTTTTTTTATACTAACTCCTCCCCCCTCTGAATCACCCTCTCCTGCCTTGAAGTGATATTTAAAAATCTGTTCTTACAGGATCAGTTTGGGGTCGAAGGAGTATTTTGTCACCATTTGGTGTCTATTTTTGGGAGATGTCATGACCAACCCCTCACTTGTGTCTGCTCATAATACTTTATTCGTGTTGAGAGACGAAGCAGCACCTTTTTTGTTTGTTTGTTTCCTGTCTCATGAAACAGATGTCCTTTAATTTGAACTGTTTATCATTTGACTTCTTCACTGTGTGAATGTAGAAGAATGTGTTGTCAACTACACCTGCAATACCACAGAATACAAAACAAAGCAAGATCCAGCTTTAATATGGGAACAGCACATTACAATCACTGTATTCAGTGTTTGTTTGATGATCTTTATTTAAACAGGTGGTCTCACTGAGATCAACACCTGTTTTCAAGACACCGGTGAAGAATGTACAGCATGAAATCACAAACAGAAATTTAAACACAACATATTGTCCATATACAAGAGACATTATTTCTTTTACAGCTGATTAGTTGTTTAATCATTTGACAGATCTGACTAAAACTGGATCATACAGTAAACGAGCCATGTAAATCAAAACAATGTGTTCAACAAGGCTGAAAGGCTCCACAGAGGAACCACATTCACATTCCATGTAATTATTTGATTAATTTTAAACATGAAAGCTACTGATTCCTGAAGCTTTTGATTTTTCTTTTCAGTCACTTGTTGGCAGAACTTTAATTTCTTAGAGGTTTAAAAGTTTTTTAAAAAATGTCTAAGTGTTCCCACTAATGTCCCACTTTACTTGCCATACACCAAAATTTGTGAACAGAATAAATAATGAAGTGATTTTTGCTATTTTTGGAAACTAAGTGATGCTGCAGTAAAGGAGGTCATTCTCTGGGGAGCATGACTGTGCTGAATAAATTTCATGCCAATCTGGTCATTAGTTTTTAATTTTTCTAGTGTACAAGTGGAAATTTTGGGCTGCGGATCTGCAGGTCACCAAAATCATTAGGAATCATCCTCTGGGGACTGTGAATATTCAGAGCAAATGTAATGTCAGTCTGCTTTTTGGGGACATTTTGCTCTGGACCAAAGCTTGACAGATGGCCCAAACAACTGACAGTGACATCTGTAGGCGCGTCTGCTAGCAGCAGCAAAAACATGTTGGACAGGCAAAAATAGAGACATGGAAATAAGAGGGGAGAGGCAGAAATGATGATGGGAAGGAGTAAAGTGAGGAAGGGAAGCAGTTCTGCTGTTTTCCTGTCTGTAATTCACTGTATAGAAAAAAAAAAAAAAAAAAACATGAAGCAGTTACACTCCAGTGTTCACTATGTTGAATTTTGAATTATTTGACCATCGTGAAGTCTCCATGGTTTGATATGCACTGATGAGTAGTCCCAGGAAGAATTTGACAAGGGTTTTAATTAGGGATGCACCAAATATGGCCCAAAAGTGCATTTTCGGTTTCCGGCCGAAAGACTGTTGTGATGACACAAGTGAAAACCGCGGCCAGTACGAGCTTGTCTGGAATTCTTTGAAACATTCTTATTAATTTATGCAATCGCAATGCCTTGCAATTTTAGTGAGGTTAGTACACAGTCACAGCCATAAATGCAATGGTACTAATAATTGGCACAATTTCTTTCGGTGTTTCAGTTTTCAGCCTTGGTTTGCTGATTTTCGGTTTCGGCCAATAATTTTAATTTCGGTGCATCCCTAGTTTCAACAGGCCAATTAGCTCTGCACACTCAAAGTATAGTGAAAATGTTGGAGCGTTGGATTGATTGTGTCAATAGGTTTCCTGTTTTGCATGAGTGACAGTAAAATAAATCAATCACATATATTAACAACATGATAATCAATGTGTGTCGGCTTGTGAACCTCATTATTTTTGTATCACTGTGCATGTGCAGCATGTTTGAAGTGTTCTGGTCAGTTTGATGGTCTTGGCTCTTTTTTTTCTTTGTACACTGGTGAAACGTCACAGTGGTCATGAGGTTAGAAAGCGAGCTGTATTTGCAGAGTATATATTTTCAAATACAGTGGATCAGTGGTTTAGGATTTGTAGAAATTATGTGCTGTCTGAAAGCCTTAATAGAACAAAAATAGAATTTTTGGCTTGCGATGCTTAAAACAAAGCCCATGTCTATTTGCAGCCCCTGTCACAGGTTGCACATGAGCCTAATCAGGGATGATGTTCCCTTCTCAGATTTTTACAGACAAGGACAAAAAATCCATTTATTTCACAGTTCTAACAAAGCTTAGAGAAACGTCTTATTAACCTTCTCATAAACCACCTGGGAGGTCCCAACTAACCTGATAATTACAGAGAAATGCTTTTTTTTCTTTTCAGGCTCAGCTGATGTTTGTGGTTTCTGATTTCTGTTGAGAAAAGCTGGTAACAGTTGTTTTGTCCTTACCTGTCAGTAGCAAGTGACTTTCATCCCGTTGACATAATTTTTCCATCAACACAGAAGCTGTTGCAGTGGCTGCATCTCAAAAAAGAATTAACGTGGTATTTTGGTAAATTGACTTACAACAACCTTTTACAGCTGTGTTGAACTGATGGACACTCAGAGCATCACATACGCCACAAATATGCACTGACGCTTTTCCAACAAGGCCCCTCCTACACCATACCTGTGAAAATAGCACAGATACTGGAGTCTGTCTTTGAAATAACCAGTCTAACCAATGTGACAGTAGTATGTTCATACTGGACCTTTTCTCTTGCAGTATGAAGCTGACTGTGAAAACTGAGTTTCAAGGCCTTTACTTTCACCATGTGAACAATAACATGTAACTGTGGTGTGTGAAGCAGGAAGTGTCTGCTGCTGAACTCGGTGTTGTCATTCTGTAAGCATAGATTACAGACAGCAGGAGCCTCTTTCTTCTCTAATGGTAGCGATAACTCACACACATACATACACAGGGCTTAATGGCTTTTATAATGAATAGCCCAAGATAGTGGGCTAAATGGTGGTTGCCATGGTGATAGGACCAATCGATCAGAAAGTATTGATCAGCCATCGATAAGTTCCAGACGGCAAGCTACTGGAATAGAGAATGAGGTGTGCGTGTGTGTATAAGTGTGTGTACGTGGGGCAGGGATGAGTCGACTCTGTGTGTGTGTGTGTGTGTGTGTTAAACAGACATTTCTCCACAGTAGTTTGATATTACTGTAATAGATTCATGTGTCATGGCGTCACCTCCTGCGCCCTAAATCTGGCTGACAGGATTAACATTACAGGAGGAGGTGGGCAGTGAACGTTCGCTTTGCTCCTCAGTAATTTAACTCGCTGTTCTGCGCTGCATTTTAACCATCAGAAGATTACGGGATGCTCTGTAATAGACAGGGACATTCGGCAGGACAGAGCCATAAGAGAAAGAGCAAAGCCTCGCCAGTCGGGCGCCGAAGAGTTGAAGAGGAGGGAGCAAAGAACTGTTCTCCTTCTCAAAGTCATAACTCAGTCAGATCTTAACGCGAGGACATTGTTATCTTTAATGTCCATAAGTCATCTTAGAAATTACAGGTAAAAAGAAGCTATCCTGAGAATCATCAAGTAATCCAGTGGTAGGTGTTTGTGCATCCAGTGGTACACCACCAACAGGAACTGCTAATAGCTAATTTGGCAACTTTTAATGGCATCAATTTAACAAAGTGCAAAATGAGGCCAAAAAAATAGAGCACAAAGTGAACACCACTATATGACATTACGAAAGCTCATTTGATGAGCTCTTGCACTCCTGATAGCTTTAATTACCAGCTGCGACAGGGTGGCTGGTATTGTTTTCACCTCTGTGTGTGTGTGTGTGTGTGTGTGTGTGTGTGTGTGTGTGTGTGTGTGTGTGTGTGTGCATGCATGTCATCGTGATAAAATGTGGTCCTGGAGACAACGACTGGACCTGAAAATAAAAACTTTCAACTTGAGTTGATTAAAAAAAAAAGTAAAGGGACATCAGTTCTTCTTGCATGGAAAACTCACAAGATTCAGAAGTAATTGTAAATGTAGTTGTTGCTGGGGTGGGGGTGAAAAGTTTTCCACACATGCTCCAGAAAATCATTGACCAGAGAGAGGGATGTTAAAATCATCCAACTAAATCCAGTCTGAATGGAGCTTAAGGCTAACCCTAACCCTAACCCTGGTTTCAAGAGGTGAAATGGTGAGATTATATACCTGACAAAATAAGTGACGATGTTGATGAATTTAGCCATGTCTACAATAGTTCTGTGAGAAGTTACGTTCTGTATTTCTAATTTTCCTTAATTTTCCTCAGTTGTGGGATGATGGTAATTTCCTTAATTCTTGCAGAAACCTACTTGAAGACATTTTAGACAATTTTTAAGACATTTTCTGCCATTTTCTAACATTTATAGACTAAATGATTAATCACTAATCCTGATTAAAAATAACTGACAGATTAATCAATAATGAAAATAATTGTTAGCAGCAGGGACATAGAAGAACATTTTTAATTTCAGGGAAAGAGTCTGAAAAACATTGAAAACTTAATAAAACACAGACAAACTGCATCATGTCTGTCAAGTTGCGTGTGTCATAAAGCTTTTACTTTATTTCCAAATGTGGGTGAATGTACAGTAAAGCTATTTCCAGCATCACCTCAGTAGCAAATCAAATGAAAAAGTCAACCTCTGTACCTGGTAGACTGTTAAATGTCAATCTGTGATGTTCACTGTGTTCCTGGAGATATTCTGTAGAGCTGTAATTAACTTTTTGGTGTACTTAACCTGAAAAAAGAAAACATCAGAAACCATTATATAAACCTTTGTTGTTTCCATGGTTATGGAAACATTACAAACTATTGAAAACCTTCATAACCCATTAGGTCTGTAGCATAATGGTTTCTGGTGGCTTTTGGACTCTGATCTAATGGCTTCCACTACATCTTTTAGCGGTGGTTTTTAATGGTTTCCATTACAGGCTGCATTGGTCACAAATGGTAGAGATAATTTCCAGTAGATTACAACAGACAAACCCAACAAACGGTTATGCTGTAGTTTCTCAGAACCCATCGCAATTGTGGATAAATCACTAAAAATGTAAAAAAAAAATAAATAAAAAAAAGTAAAGTTGTTGATTTTTTTTTTCAGCAGCTTATTTTCCACCCGCCTGGTTTATCTACTCCCACCTCAATTAGGCATTTCCTCCTGTCACTAGGAGGGGCTGCCAGCTGCTAGAAAAGATTTTACAGACTTTTCAATTCTTCAGTATCCTTCACTTTCACTCATGCCCACAAATTTGAGAATAAAACTTATCAAACTCCTTTTAGCTCTTCAAAGGTCTCTCATGTTGTTTAATCCTGGTGGCTGCCGCGGAGCAGAACTTCTTGCAGCAGAATTTTGTTTCCATTTCAGCCAGTTACTTAATTGTTCATTTCCGGTCTTAATTATTCCTGAACACAAAATTGAATTTTGTTTACTTTTGATTTTGACAATGTAGAATATTCCAGTGGAGGTTATTGGCGTCCGATTCTGCTCGTGATTTTCATGGCTATCCTATCAAGGTGTAGTGAGGGGGAGGTGGTTGGTTCTCTGCTTTTTGCAGATGATGTGGTTGTTCAGACTTCGGGCTTCATCAGACTGTGACCTTTAGCCTGCACTGGGGTCGTCTGCATTGCTGTTTAGAGCGATGTCAGGGCTAGCCAGCTTAGTCTGCTGCCATCGTGACCCGGCCCTGGATAAGTGTCAGAAAATGGATGAATGGAGGGTTTGATTTATTTATTTATTTAACCCACAGATGGTTTTGTGCTCCGATTCAAATTAGGACACTTTCTACTGTCAGCAACCCTTAATGCTTCTAAAAATGTAATTTCCCTATCACTGCTATGTAAGCAGCAAACATTTGTTCTAAGGTGAAATATGAAATGACCTTATATTTGAAGATAGAAACTTTGCGGTTTGGTAGGAACCATCTGCAAAGAGAAATGTTTGAACTATGGTACAACACTACTTCACAGCCGTATGTGGACATGTGCGTGATCAGAGGTTCAACAGACTTCTACTGTTTAACCTTTAGAGGTCAGTGCAGCAAAGCTTTTCCTCCATACAAGATGCGGTGGAGTTACACTTTTTTCTGAGAGTGCAGTGGCTATATTTTATTTTGCCCTTCACTCGCTCTTTCTTGTCATTGCAGGGCTGTCAAACTGATCAGTCGTGTAACTGGAATTAAGTCAGTCATGGCTTAGTCCGAAGTCTCGGTCCTGTTCCTGCCTACAGAGAGGCCTGAGCATTGATCCGTGATCAGGTTCTGCTCATCAGCTGTTTTGTTGCTGGCAGGGCAGGCAGCAGCAGAGCAGCAGCTCATTTAATTAATGCGGATTTGACTGGTCACACTGCTGCTGCACATTCATAGCTACCTGCTGCCCCTGCTGCCACCGGAAAACCTTCAGCCGTGTCGCCACACCACATCAAAGAGATTTTATAATTTCTTATGTAATTAACTCAGACCTCTCTCAGTGATGCCATCACGCAGCTCATCATGGAGCTGGCAGGAGAGTTTTGTCATGCTCCCCATGGTCTAAAAATTACCTTCATCCTGTCGTTTCTGACAGCTGCCTCAGTTTTAGACACTTGTACGATAATTGTCATCTGTCATGTTTTAATATGGACACAGACGAGCTGATGTTCAATACGGTTGACTTGTTGCCCATCAAACTGTCTGCTCTCATTTGATACTGGCCTGTATAATCATTTGCTAAGGCACCAGTGATTTCAGAATCACATTAGTACAGCTTTATAGAAAATGTATTAGAAAAAATGAGAGCATAAAGTAGACATAAAGAGACAGGGGTTGAAAAAAGCGGAGAAGCGGAGAAGAACAAAGACAAAATAATTTCCTACAGTCTGGTCAGGTAAGATAAGTTTTAAAATTCTCATAAATCTGCTTAATAAACCTTTCAAAGTGTGAATTTTGGTTTATTTGTCAACATAAGTTTTCAATAGCTGCCTGGATAACGCAGTGCTGAGTGCTCTTTCTTTCTGTAGGTCACCATGTTTTTCTAATAGTCATAAATATTCATTTAAGTCTGCTTATGCAAACATTCTGGAGTTTCTTCTTGCGTATAAAGTATATATTGATGAATCTGTGTGTGTGTGTGTGTGTGAGCGAGCCCACACCATATTGCATGTTTGATATTGCTATCTGCTGGCACCAGCTGTGAAACTATTGAGGATTTAAATATTTAACATCTTGAGATATCATTTCCACAAGCTTCTCTGCACCATCTCGCCACACGTGAGTCCCGTATGTGAACGTCTGCATTTTAACATATGTGCTAGCAACAGTCTGTAGGTTTGTTTTTGTTTACATGTCCATATATACAGAGTGTGCATATGTAGGAGTATTTACTGTATGTGTCTGCGAGTTCATTTGCATGTACACCTCCAGTCCAGACTGCAAGTATTTGTACGGCAGCACATTTTGTGATCTTGAGGCTCTGCGCTTCGGCACATTCAGTTTGAAATAAAATAATGGACACTACATTAAAGTGCCAGGTCTCAGCTTTCATTCAAGTAGGTTTACATCAATATAGAAAGAACTTTGTGTGAGATCGAGCCCCTTTTAATGCATTGTGCCCGAGGGTTCAAAAGTAATACTGCTAAATGTGTTTTGGTCAGCGGTGTGTTGTTTAAGCATTAGTTTCACTCACAATCTGAGTTGACTCAATCATGACTCTGGGTTGACTGAGAATTCACAGTTGCCATTTAGACTGAGGTGGGGTTGTCTGTATGAGGAGAGAGAGATATTAGATGTTGTTGGTTTATCAAAATCAGGAGTTGGGTACATTTTAAAAAGCAGGAGCACACAGGAAAACTGGAAAATGGCGAGCAACCTGACAGACTGATGGAGAAGGTATAGACAGACGTATTCGCTGGCTGCATTGCGCTCAGGGGCAGCTTCATTTTTGGATGAATGATGTGTTGCATTTATCAATGGCAGCAGAGTTGGCCGGAGGTGCCAACTCTGAGGTGGATTGCAAGTTTACAACATGCAGGTCAGTCAAATCAGAAACTGAGGTTCACATCTGGTGTCTCCTCTGTGGTGATGTTTATCCAACAAAAAACGTTGGTAATGGATGAATGTTTTTTAACATGCTTAATATGTCAATAAAAAAGTGACATTTGACCTTTTGATTGACGCGTTGGTGAAGATCTCATGGATGAACATAAAACCTGGTAAACTATATTTTTGCTTAACGAGAAGGAGGAAATAAACGGGCAGTAAATCACTAACAACCAGTAAAAAGACAAACAGTAAAATCAGTAAAACTGACCTGTGAAAGGAAGAAGTGAAGGCAGAGAGGTGAATATTACTGAGGCTATATCAGTGTGCTGCCTGCACATACATACATACATACATACATACATCTAGGAGTATATACACATTTATTGTCATCTTAGATAGTTCACGTTATAGCAGCAGGGATTTTTCTGTCTTCATTTCTCTCTCACTGAATATTTTTTTCCCTTTTTTATCTCTCTCTCTCTCTCTCTTCTCAACCATGAGATTACCTGAAGGGACAGTGAGCTATCAGTGTAACACACACTCACACACACACACACACACACACACACACACACACACACACACACACAGACACTCGCAAACGCACACAGTTACACACCTGAGCGTGCACGCACACGTATGTGAGCGAGAATATCCATGCATCCACTCGAATAAGCACATATACATGGGTGAAGATAGAAGCCACACACACACACACACACACACACACACATGCACACACACACACACACACACACACACACACACCAAGACACTCATACACACACGTGCAGAGGCGAGCAGTTGTAGCAGACAGCAGGGACAGTTAGTTGAATAGCACTCATGTAGCTGGAATGGCCATTTTGCACTGACTGTGTGTGTGTGTGTGTGTGTGTGTGTGTGTGTGTGTGTGTGTGTGTATGTGTGTGTGCGTGTGCGTGTGCGTGCATGTTTGCACTGTGCAGAGCTTTGGGAATAAGACACTATTACCTGAGAGAGTCTATGAGAAACTCTGTAAATATTGACAGAGAGAGAGAGGGAGCGTGAGAGAGATGAGGTGGAGATATGAACCCTAAGGGGGTTGTGGATTGATAATTTAATGGTTTCACTGGGAGAGAAGATTGGATCGAGAAGAGGTAAGGAGGGGAGGAAGAGGTGGGATTTGAACCCTCACTGTTGCCATGGCAGCATTTGGCTGTAAGATGAGCCAAATGGCCGTGGCTCCAAATAATTTGTACAGAAAACATTGCAGAGGGTCTCGTTTCATCACTGCCGCAACTCGGCGCCAACAGAAAGAGAATCTGGTGGAAGCAAAGGTCTTTAAATGAAAAAATAATTAACTTTTCTTAAATTTAAATTAGCCTTTGTTGTGAGTCACCTGCTAGGAGGAGAGCTGCAGCGTGACTTTAGGGCATTCGTGGGCTGCCGTGTTTATATGTCAGGTTGAAAAGAAGAATTAAGACGGAAAATTATGAGTTTCGGTCCCACAAGGTATTTTCATCAAGCAAGTACAAACAGTGAGGTCACAGGTGTTAAACAGAAACAGCAATTATCCCCATTGCTTTAAGACTTTGGAGATACCGAAATAATAAATATATGTAATCTTCACAAAATACAGTAAATTTAGAAACCAAAACATTTAAAAGAACACCGTACATGAAGATAAGGATTACAAGAGGTGAGAGATGAAAAGAAAGAAAAAAAAAAACAACAAAAAACAACAACATTCAAACATTTTAGGACATTATAAAATACCATACAAATCCCAGTCTGCACAGGTGGGTTTTTAAAAGCTTTTTAAACGGAGGCACTGACTCAGCTGTTCTGAGTGAGGGGGCATTTGTTCCACAGCCTGGAACCATGGAACTTTTAACAGCACTGGACTCTGATCTGACGGGTCTTGGTGCAGAGAGGATTAAGAGTTCTGAGATGTACAGCGGAGCCAGACCATGTCGTGTTTTAAAAGTAATCGATAGAATCTTAAATTGAATTCCATAACAAATGGGGAGCCGGTGTAATTTGGCCAGGACTGGAGTAATGTGTTCCCCACGTCAAGTGTTTGTGAGATATTTCTAATCTGACATATTTCTAATCTGTAAATAGCAGTTTTGGACAAGACTTGTGATGCGCCAGGGGGTCACACTGTTAGAAATATGATCAGGACCAATAACCAGCACTTCAGTCTTATCTGTGTTCAGTTTCAGGAAGTTAGAAGCCATCCAGACCTTAATGGCATCAATACAGAGAATCTAGATTGTTATGATTTTCAGAGCTAACAGTGGGAGTCATCAGCGTAACAATGGCAGGACACAGGGGTGAAAAAGGCAGCAGATACAAATTGAATGAAATGGGGCCGAGGACTGAGCCCTGTGGGACCCCACGTGACACGAGAGCAGCTGAAGAGCTAAAGTTGTCAACAGTGACTTTGAATACTCTGATAAATAAGATGAAAACCAGTTGGGTGCAGTTCGACCATGGCCCAACCCAGTTCCTTAGTGTGTGGAGGAGAATCGTATAATAATCAGCTGTATCAAAGGCTGATCTCTGGTTCAGCAAAAATGAGAATAGTAATATCACCAGTGCCTGTTCTCATCAGGACATCATTTGTTACTCTGAGTAGGGCTGTTTATCTGCTGGGGTTCTTTCTAAAGCCAGATTGGAATTTGTCAAAGATATTATTTCCTTCCATTATCTCTAAAAGTTGTTTTGCTCCTACCTTTTCAACAATTTTTCAAACCAAAGGTGATTTGGATCTAGGATGGTAGTTATGAGGGACTGTCGGATCTAAACCAGGTTTCTTCTGCAGATGCTGGATACAGGACCAGCACCAGACCAGACAGAAGAGACTCATTCACAATGCTAAGAGGTCAAGGGGAGGTGACGCCGAAGGGTCAAGTAGATGAGTTGTGAGAATCACATTCATGTTTCCAGTCATTACTCTTATGATCAGAACTGACTTCAGATGTTTGTCTAATTCATCTACTACAACTTTGCCTACATGTGTAATTTTTTCTTATGCACTGAACTGCTCTTCAGTGCTTTTCCCCCCAAATACTGTCAGTAATGTAAAAGTTGCTTATATCTGCCTCAGTGTCATTTACAGGATGTTTACTTGAGTTTTACAAGCTCATTTGAAAATGACTAAAGCGTTTAAAACCAGTTTATCCACAGATTTGTCTGTGTGGAACACTGTGGAGCGCATGTATGACATGTTTTATTGTTTCATTAAAGAAGCAATATCCTTCACTCTCCTGCAGTTTCATAAGGTATAATTACCTGGCGAGCAATGAATGAAACACATCTGTGGAGTTTTTAAGTTCCATTCAGTCCATTCGCTGTAGTTTTAACGATTCACTTCTCAGTACTTGTCTCCCACCTACCAGTCAACAGGCCGGTCTGGGTGTTGTTTCACATCAGCAGCTTCTCTGCTAATGAGCTGCTGCTGTGATTGTCAGCCATAGTGGAGGCTGAAGAGTTACAGTAAGTTAGAGCTGAGTGGTCGATTTCAGGCGAGTCGACACTGACATTGCTGTTTAGACAAGAGGGTCGAGGACATGCAGCAATATGATGAATCAGCTTTTTAGTGCTAAAAATCACCAAGGATATCAGGATTTGAGCATTTTAGGGTGAGGGCTGCAGCTAATGGTTGTTTTGAGTATCCAGTAATCATTTCATTATCTACGTGGAATAATTATTACATTTGTTTACCTGTATTATTATTCTTCAGCTATAGCTACAAAAACCAATTATGAGCTCATGAAATGCATATAATTAAATTTAGCTTATGGAAAAATAATTTTTCCAAATGAGTACTTTAAGTACATTGCTGATACTACTTAAATTAACTTAAAGATAGTACTTAAAGATAGGTTCAGTGGCAGATTATTTTGGTGATTAATTGTTTAGTCTGTGAAACATCAGGAAGTCGTGAAAAACACTCATATAAACAGTCATATATGATACAAACAAGCTCCAGATCCTCATGTTTGAGGAGCTGGAATCAACAAATTCAACAACCATTTACCAATCGATCATCAAAAAGTTACGTTAATTTTTCTCTCAGTCGACTGATTAATTGATTTATTACTTTAGTAAAGGATGTGAATTCTTCTTCCTAGTATGCATCATTTGTTTCTGTTGTGATAGAGATGCATTATTTAGTCTGTGTGATACAGACTGTGTCCTGCCTGTCAAAGCTGAAATTAAACCTACACACTATTTTCTCTTTTTCTTTTTTCTTTTTTTTTTGCCATCCCACAGGACCACTTAGCATTCCGGTTTTAGTTATGCGGCTCTATCTTGATCTGTGGTGCACAAATCTTGGTGGAAAGAGACACACAAAAAGAAAAACCTCACACACACAAAGACAGGAATGAAAGTCATCTCAGAGGAAGTGTGATGGAATCAACATTGTTGATTTGTCATTTGGTTGGTACACTGCGGGCGGCTGCCAAACAGCCACTGATACGGTTGCCATGGAAAGAGCACTGGTTTGGTGCATGCGAGGCAGAAATCTGATGTGCTGCCATTCTGGGTCTGGTTCATTTTTGTGTTAGAGATTCACTCTGCAAATTCAAGCACATACAAAGAACAGAGCTTATTTCTCATTCCCCAGCATTACAAACTTATCATTTTATGTCTCTTTACAGCACAGTTGACAGCTGAAGAAAAGTGCTGTAGCTGGAATCCTGATAAGCAAAGAATCTCGTTCGCTGTAAATCTATAACACTGTGTCATTCTGTATTTATGTGTGAAAAGTGAAATTTTTTTCCTCAACTTGCTGCTTCTACTTTTTACTTTCCAGAATACTTTGACAAACTTGCAGTGAACTTGTTGCTTTTAGCTTTATGTTTGCAGCCGGATAACAGCAGGACATGAGAGCTTTTCTGGTCTTTGTTTTTCTTGTCAAGAAAAGTGAGACTTGTGTGCTTTACTCAAAACACAGCTTGTCATGTGGCTGCATTCTACTCTGTGGAGGCAACTGTCAGTGGAGGAGTCTGCACTCCTGCCTTCTCTTTGATAGATTTCTCCCAGAGTGATTGTTGTGTATTTGTTTAAAACAGTGAGTTAAAACAGAAGCTTTTTGGTGGGTTTATGTTTGGATTGGGAAAAAGAATTAAAGCTTATCTGGATTTTCAGTCTGGATGGAAAAAAAAGAGAAACAAAATCGGATTCAAAACTACACTCACAACAGTGGAACGTGGCTGAACGTGTCTTTTACCTCATCCACCGCTCTACTGGTATAGCACAGTAACAACCAGGCCACAGCCCTCTATATACAGTCTACAATAACAATGTGACCTGTACATTGATATTCATATGTACCTGCCTGTACATAACAGTAGAGCTGAAATGATCATTGCACACTAAATTAATTGATAACTATCTTGACCATCAGTTAATCCTCTTAAAGTTATTTTTAAGGATAAATTCTAAACAGCAGCTCGTTTCAGCTTCTGTAATATGAAGATTTGCTGAACTGAAAATCTAAAGGCGTCACACTGGACCTTATTAAAACCCACACAGGTGTTTTCACAGGATGCAGACACACCAGTCTGCTGAACTGCAATGATTATAACAATGCCTGTAAATAACAAACAAACAAACAAACAAACAAACAAACAAAAAAACAATGGGGACATGTGGCAAAGGAAAATTAGAAAAGGGCAAAAAGGAACAAAAGAATTTCACGACTCATTAGCCACTGATTTCTATCAGCACAGACGCGAGTCCCTTCTTATTGCTGCATAAGTGAAACATTGGTGTGAGAACACGAGTGAGACGGGAAGTGGTCCGGGTTAAAGCTGTGGAGGGGCTGCGGCATTGCCAGCACAGAGGCTCTGCACTTTGAGGAGACACACACAACAGCATGAAAAATACATCTGCGCAACAATTACCAACACTTAAACTTCTCCATATTGTCGTCATGACAACACTAGGACAATGTCGGTCAGGGTTCAAGCAGTTCCAAGACAACAGAAGGCGGTGATAGAGAAAATAGAGCAGGAGAGGAGGAGTCGCAGAAGCACAGAGGAGAGGAGACAGATGGAGCTGAGAGAGAGAAGAGTCACCGATTTGTTTGGAGGAAATATTTTGGCTAGAGTCTGAATTCATCGTAAAATCACTGGAATTTGTGTTGAGGACATTGCCTAACTAAATCTGTACTATCTGTACAGTACTAAAGACCAGATCTGAGAACAGATAAAATCAAAAACATAGGAGCTATAGGATATAATGGTGCTTAGCTATAAGGAGCATTATACCTAAATAATTTAGAGGAATTATATATTCACTAAGTAATGACTTTAGCAGGGTGTACAGCATACAGATCCCTGAAGCAGGGATCTGTATGAGTGTCCAATGTGTAGGGAGTTCATACTGTTTCAGTGAACACTGACTGAGGCTCTGTCCGGTTCTGAATCCCGCTGATGAAAGCACAAAGTTGCATAAACTTCTCAAGTAAGTTGTAAGAGTTACAGAGCATTATGCATAATTCCTAAGGCTGTAAAATGGCACAGTGAGCAAATGGTGGGGTAATATAAGGTTGTGCAAACACTGTAAAGCAAAGTGAGGTTGTGCAATTACTGCCTCAGTAGCATGGAACAGCAGGGGAGCTCTGCTACAAGGGGTGGACACAATAACACCCGTGCCCATTCAGTCTAATGTATAATACAACAATACAACAGCTGTGCAGCAAATGCTAATACTACAAGCCCATAATGTTCAGTTTTGGCAGAGACTGTGTCACAGAGGTGATGATGACTCAAATCTCATGAGGCCGTTTGAGCTTTTGTAGCAGTGGGTTTGTGGTATTCTAACACACAATGTTAAAACATAAAACTTCCAATATACACAACACTGGTTTGGAAACCTTTAGAGCTTAAGGACGACTGTGGTGGTCTCTGCTGCCTTTAAGGCATCAGTTCAAAAGAGGCTGCTGGTCTGTATCGACAGGTCAGATGTGACCGGCCGACGCCTTTTTGTTTGTGCATAAATGTGATGCGCTGTGTTTTTCTAGATGTTGCCTCTTTATTACGTTTAGTTATTTTGACTTGTAAGTGATGATATACGTGCGCCTTTGATAAAAAGACGCAGTTTTTCACTCCTTTCCGAATAATAAAATAATCATTGGTTGCAGTCCGAGCGTAGACGTTCTCAGCTTAGAAGTGAACTGGGGATGAGTTCAGTGCAGAGAAGCCGCAGACAGGAACCTTTGGAAGAAATCAGTGAAACAATCATTTTCTTACATTTTTCCTCAGACTTCGGTCAAAATGACTCTTCATGTTTTCACTCTCTGTAGTGAAAACATGAAGTTGGTAAATCTCTGTCCATCTCAGCACCATTCCAGCTCAGAATGTTACAGCTTTAAATATTTCCTGACTCCAGGTTAACCTGTTTTGGCAAATCTTCTTCTCCTTGCAGTAATAAAACTCTAAAACTCGTCGCGTGGAGCAGCCGCCTCACTCGAGTCATTACTGCAGCCGTTTTATTCATTTTATTCATTGAGTTGTCATACAGTGTGTTCATGCCTGAGTGCGACTCCTGTGCCCCGTAAGCCGCCGTAAGGTGAATTGTGGGTACCTCGGCTTATGGCTGAGGTGATTCTTTCCCAGGCGGTCAGGGTGAGGGAAAATGAAGCAGTTTTTGATAAGAAGCGAGCGCACTGCTTGAGTCACGGGGGCCATTTTTGAGACCTCACATCCAGGAGAAGGAGAAACTACTGATCATACAAACCAGTCCTTTAACATAAATAAATACAAATTTTAACCAAAGTTTGGAAGCTGCACTGATTGTGGACATATTTCATGATTCTTGCCTCAATTCCACATTAAACAATTAAGTTTAAACAAATTTTGGAGGCACCAATTTTTGGAGAACGTCATGTTTGCAAATATAACATTCATTTGTTGTGTACTTTACCCACGTACCAGTCCACCCATGCAAAGAAACAACATCCCACTGAAAATAAGATTAAAGAAGACAATTGCATTCATATTCCTGATTTTGCATGGTTACCAGTGAGAGTGTGAGGCTGTCAGCCAGTTGTATGGGAGGTAAGACTGAGTCCAGATCCTGCAGAGATGTGCTGGGCTTTGGAGTGGAAGCTGGGCGGTTTGAGGGGGGTGACAAGAAAAGAACAGCACATTCCCACAGCGCTCCTCTCTATCGTTGCTACACTCAAAGCTACACAATGTTTCTTTCACTCTTCAACTGGTTCCTATTACCAACCTCCTGACAATGAAAGCACTGGCTGTCTGCTACAATAAATCTCTCCCTGCTTGTGTTACGGGATGCCTGTGCGTACAAGAGCTAAATTCAGACACGTACTGTAGATGCACTCAGAGAGTCAACAACAAGTTTGACTTAAAAAGAAAAAAACTTAACTTTTTAAATGTGCATAAGCAGGAGAGTGGAGTCAGTACAGAGGGTTAGGGTTAGGGGTTAGTTTTAATGCTTTTAACTCATAACTCTCATAAAACCTATTCATATTCTGTGTATTTTAACAGTGTGAGATGCTCATTTGAAAAAGGAGAATTTATAATTAGTAAAAGTTTTTTTTTTTCCTTCCAAAGTTTATTTAGAACAGTAGAACTGAAACTATGAGTAATCAATAATTAGTAATCAGTCAGTAATTTTTCAAGGAAAAATGCAAAGCATTCCCCAGTTCCAGCTTCTTATTGAAGCTTGATTTTGGATTTTTGACCGTTGGTTGTCACCTCGTGCTTTAGGAAACTGTTCAACAGTTCAAATGATTCATTCATTGATCAAGAAAATAATCATTAGTGGCAGCAGCAGTGAAGGATTATACCACAGTAAAACAACTTTTAGAATCAGAATCCAACTTGACTCACCAAGTACGTGTACAAGAAATTTGTTTAGTTGTAAATACTACTAATAATAATTTGATTAAATACAACTTAAGTTTATTCCAAATTGTTACTTAAAGCTGCATTCATGAATTATCGGCCAGAAAAACATTAAAAGAATCGCAGCCTTGACATTTTATTGTTGCATGAAGTTATTATGGTGGACAGTTTAGCTCATAGCTGTTACATATTGAGTAGACACAGCTCAACACAGTCATCTCATTGGGGTTGTATTCACTCTCCTTTTAGCTGTGGTTTGTTCCCCACCAGCTCCTGATCAAACTATCTGGCTGATGAGATGTTCAGCTTTCTTCACCAGCTCGTCTCTGGCTGTCGTTTGGTGCAGAGCAGGTGGTGTAACAGTGGGTTTTTAGGGCTCGTCTGAAGAAAACAGCTGCTACTGCTGATGGAAACAAGGTTACTGAAGGAGAGTGGTGACGCTGAACTGTTCAGTTTACCTTAAAACACAAGTAATGATGCCAAAAAGTTTGGTAGAGCTGCAAATTATCACAACGAGCATCCTCTTTCCATTATGCAGTCATTTGATTCATGGCTGATATAAAAAATATTTAAATATTTAAGGGTTTATACTGTAACTCCCTTTATTTGACCCCCTGTCGGCCTGTTTCCGGTGAAAAGGCTCTGTCCTTGCTGCTGAAGGTGTGTGACAGTGTGTATATCTATCTAAAGTGGCTGGCAGCCTTTGTCCCTCAGCACTCAGACTTCCTGATTGCTGTTATTTGGTCAGCCATGGCACCCGCTCGCTGCAATTTACAAGACGCAAGAGGTTGAGAGAGTGTGTGTGTGTGTGTGTGTGTGTGTGTGTGGGTGGGTGCACGGTGCACGGAGAGAAAGGAGTGGGAGACTGAGGGGGAAAGAGAGGAGAAGAGTGTGGCAATTTGGAGTAAGCACAAGTGTGTGTGTGTGTGAGTGTCAGTGTGTAGACAGTTCAAGTAGCAATTTGGAGTAAGCAAGTGTGTGTGTGCCCGACGTGTGTGTTTGTGTGTGTCGACAGCTCTAGCAGCTTTTCGAGTGGCTACTTTGATGTCTGACCCACTTTGGCTGTTGCTGAGTATAAAGCTATTTATTTAGTTTTGAGTGTGTGTGTGTGTGTGTGTGTGTGTGTGTGTGTGTGTGTGTGTGTGTAAAGCTATTTATCTGGCAGTGGACTGGGAGAGTTTTGCTGTGTGTGCTGCTGGACCCCTCAGCATCTGCTGGTGGAGACAGCAGAACATCTCACGCTCCGTCTCCTTCTCCTCCTCTTCTGTTTCCTCCTTCCGTCTCCGCCATTTTCTTCTTTCTCCAGCTCCTTCTTCTCCTTGCCCTGCCGCTCTCCTCGTGCTCCACCCTCCCATCTCCATTTATTGTAATGTCTTCTCCTCTTCATGCCTCGTGGTACTCTGTCCTTCCATCATCTTCGTGCCATTAACTCTCTCTGATGTAGTGGTTAGTTGCAGCTCTCAGCTCTGTTTGGCTGAATCGTGTTAGAAGCTCTTGCAAAGTACCAGATAAATCTTTTTCTTCTTCCTGACAGACTTCACCATGAGGTTGGTCATAACCGCAAATAAACACAACCGTCCTGGCTCGGGTTTAGAAGTGCTGTCATTGGAAGAAAAGATGCACACACAGCTTCTCTAAAATCAAGAAAAAGTGTGGACTAAATGGTTACCCAGGGTAAATGCTGCTAACAGTGTCCAGCTTTCACAGTGAAGTGTTTTTTAATGAGCAGATTTTGTAATAATAACAAGACTGTTTAAAAATGTAATAACGAAGCTATAACAGTGAAAAAGCACCTTCATCACACTGAGCCTTTAGTACGTATTATTCAAAGGATTGTTAACAAATCTCATTATTGGACTAAAACCAACAGTGTGTTGGTCCATTTCTAAATACTCTCTCACACTCTCTGCTCTGCCTGTGACTCTCAACTCTAAGCTCTTTGGCTCCTACTCAGAACTTAAGTCTTTAATAACGGCTCACAAATATATAGTTTAATTAACATAAACAAACAAAAAAAAAAAAGGTGGTTTATAGTAATTGTTACTCGAACAGTTGGGGACTGTTTTCAGCTGCGGATTAATACACATTCGGTACTCTACTGAGTATTTGAGGCAGCAGGACGCTGCCACCCGTAACTTTCCTCTTCCTGTTTTGGTTGCACAATGGCAAACACACTCCCTTTGTACCGTAAATCAAGCCTTTATTTTCCCTGGAGATTTCGTACCCGGTGGCAAACAGAATTATACAGTGCAGGCGAAGCTCATGTGGAACCAGTCTAAATGCTGATGGTGTCATTACTTTATAGACATTACACTGTGCAACCAACATTTGCTTCATAATGATAAGGCAAAGCAAAAAACGTTTTAAAACAGTGTTAATGTAGTGGTGTTGCACACGCAGCAGTGACGACAGTAACATCATTGGCCTTGTTTGACATTTGGCAAAATAATCTCCCCATAAGGTCCATTTAGTAGCTGTTTTGTCGACAAATTATACACAGACATTTTCATTTCTGTCTTTTCCTCATGTGTATTTTCTGCAACAAAGCTGCTGCTCTGTTGCTATTTTTGCCCTGCAGTTTCCAAAGATCATTTGTCAGTGCGGCCAGTGCAGTGACGTCATTTTCTTTGGATAATCTGTTGACCACAGTGGTGCTCTTTTCTTTTCTTTGTCTGGTCCACCATGGTTGTTTTCAAGCAGTGAAGTCAAACTCTGAAATGCACTTCGTGGACATAAATCATGTAGGGCTGCAGCTCATGTCATTTTCATTATCGATTAATCTTTCTTGGTTTTCTCAGTTAAATGGTGTGTGTATAAATTCACAGTTTCCCAAAACCTGAGGTGGCGTCTTCAGATCGCTTCAGATTCAGTCCAGAGTCAAAGGATATTCACTTAACTAACTGGAGAAGCTGAATTCAGACAGTGTTTGGCACATTGCTTGTAAATCGACACAACTGATTAATCGATTATCAGACTAGTTGCCAATTAATTTCCTGTCAATCATCATTTCAGCTGTAAAGTCACGCAATCAGGAAGATTCCTCCTCAGCCGTATGAACTGACATTCATGCATTAGCATCCATCCAGGTTCAAATGATGGTTAGCTTTGAGCAGGTCAGACGTCCTCGGTTAAAGTTAGGCAGCGGAATCCACGGTTGAGGAGGAGGAAGAGATTGACTTTTGGAGTCTTATGAATTTAACCTTTGATTTGAAATGAGAACTTCCCTGACAGTGGAAACCTTCTTGCTATGCGTTGGGATGTAAGTCAGGTCAGTGGAGTTGAAGGTAAATACACACTTTGATCCACCAGCTCAGCCTCCTCACTCCACACTGAGTTTGCACTTTGCAATTTCACTGTCAGACCTCTGACTGTATGTACTGCTGTCTGCCGCATGCTTTTCATGTCGGGGGAACATATTTCTCTCATTTTTCATGCAGTCAGTACTTTCACACCACGCTGCAGTTCCTCACCTCTGTCTATCACTGCTGTTACATTAGTAAACAATAGCAAAACTGATATTTATTTATATGATAATGCTGCAGATTGGAACTTTATGATTCATAATACTGCAGTCCTTTTTATTACAGTGGTGTTAAGACTATTTTATACAAGCAATAAAAGAAGCAATAAGCCACTTGACAGCTTGCTTTACTCTGATGTTAAATCGGCTAACAGGATTTTAGAAAGACAAAGACTCTTCTTCTGAAATCTCCGTGGCCTCTCATGGCTTATTCTTTAATTTTCTGCTCCTCCGGTCTCTCTCCTCTCTCCCTCTTTCCTTCCCCCTTCATCTCTCCCCTGCTGTCCTCCTCGGCTCTGTGTTTAAATGCAATTGAGGAGGAGGTGGTGCGCAGTTCTCCCTCACAGCCAAGAGTCCAGAGAGTGAAACCTCTAATCAGTAATGTCAACAGCTGCATCAAAGACGGCAAAAAGACCGACTCTGTAGACTCGTGTAATGCTTGCTTGAGCTCCTGACACCCGGAAGAAAAAGGCAAGAAGTGTAAAAATATATCTCTCCACCGACCCTACTGTTAATACAACCACTGTCCCTTTTCACTGTTAATGTGACGATGCTGGAAGTGATGAAAGCTCGAGAGGCTGAGCCGGAGATGTGAAGCCTCACACCCGGCTGGTTGTTATTTCTTTTACAAAACAGGCTGCAAACAGAAATGCTCAATAAATGAAACACTTTTCTTATCCCTGTGTAATGAGTGAATCAGTCCATCAAGCAGTTCAACTCCAATCAGTGCAAGCGGTGATCTTCTGTTGGTGCATTAACATTTAAATTAACATTTATGCGGTCACAGGTGTGCGTTTATTGGGTGTTTAACAATGACTTCAGCTCCGCCAATCAGAACGGAGGACAGGGTGTATCTGTTTTATAAGTCATCATTAACTTCGTGAAGCGGCACAGATGTCACACTTTTTTGGGGGGGGGACATTATCTGCGTTCCCAAATCTATTCCTGACTTTCGAAGATCTCCTCTCAATTATTTTTTCCACTTAAAGAGCAGAAGCAGCTTCACCGGAGCCGCAAGTCTGAAATCACCAACATAACTTTTTTTGTTGTGGGGGTCTGAAGGGGAAAAGCTGATGAATGAGCAGCAGTTAAATGAGAGACAGAGCTCAGCACTGTCATCTGTAAAGCTTTAGCTCGGATGTCACAGTTCAATCACTGTGGATTAAGAGGAGCCGACTGCCAAAATAGCCTCACTGTGGATTTGTGTGTTTGTGTGTGCATCCTCTATAAATTTCCTATATATGCACAGACGGTTTGCCTTAAGTGTAACGCTTTAATAGTTTAACCCACCAACCAGAAATGATTTCTCGTGCTGCAAGAAATATCGTAAAGTGAATATTACTCACAAAATACGTGTTTAATAATATATACACAGATTCAATTTAACATGTTTCATAGATTAATGGAGTGTTTTATTCAGCGTATCACGGGTCGTGAGCGAGTGATGTTCAGATCAGCTGTTTACAGGGGCTTTGCATACATTAGTGGAAGTCACCGCTCTGCCTGAGAAGCAAAGTTTAGGGCAAAAAAGTCCCATTACCTGCTGTGCCTTAGCTGGCCAGTGAGTCAAGTATGGAAGATCGTTTTTATGTGACTGAAAGCAGAAGTGTGAAAGTGAAAAGGTAAAGTAGAAAAATAAAGAGAGAGAAAAAGACTTGAAGACTGCAAAAATGTAAAGTGCTTTTTTCGTGGGTTTTTTCAGGTGAAAACTCTTAAAATTGACCCGAGACATTGAAGTGCTGAAGTTTTCTGGTCAGATCATGTCTCGCACATTATTTACAAGCAGAAAAATTCACATCCTTTACTTAGTTACTCACTAGAAACAAGCAGCAATGCCACTCTAGGCCTGTATTCAAGATTTTACCTCAGTAAAAATACAGAAATATTATCAGTAAAATGTGACAGTTGAAAAGCAGACACTTAATATTGTAGCCAGTCAATATGGGGATACTTTTAATTGCTCTATTTATTGTTGTACATGTATTGTTTGGTCAGTCTTAATCTTCAAACCAACCACTAACTCCGACTGTCTCTACAGCTGCTTCACAGCCCTGCTTTAAAAACAAAGGCATGTTACTTCAGTTATTAATGAGAAGAAGAAGTACGACTGAGGAAATCCAGTTTGAGTAACACGTCCATGAGTTTGAAGGCTCATCAGACACCAACACTCTTTTCACACTGACAGTTATTTTATCCTCCGTTTAACTCTCTTGTTTTCTGTGGCGTTCCCCCACTGTGGCTGCGTTTTTCAAACAAGGGCTAGTGTCGGTCTGAACACATGAATAATTACACTGATAGATGTCATTAGCAGCAGTTTGTGAAATGTAATTAAGTAAATTTGCTCAAATACTGTACTGAAGTTCAAATCTTCTTTTCATGCAGCTTTCTGAGAACATTTTCCTCATTATGCTGACATACTTTTACGTATTTTAGTGCAAGACTTTTACTAGTAGCCTGACAGAGTATTTCTGCAGTGTGGTATTAGTACTTTTACTCGTGTAAAGGATCTGAATACTTCCTCCACCACGTTGACCAGAGCCATATCAGTTACAGGAAAGGAAAAACATTTAGGGAAAGACTCTAATTATGAACCTTGATTGAGTCTAACAGTCATATAGACAGATGAACTGTTATCTGTGTATCACTGTAATCCCTAAAACTATAGGCTGCCTGACCTGTTGAGTCAGGCAAGTACATATCGAATAGTAAAAGATGTGAAGACATCCAATCTGTCATCCAGTCACCCTCCATGCTATAAAACCCTTAAAATGACAACTTTTTCACTCACTAAGGAAACTACTTAAATACCATATGTTTTACATTGACCTTTGTGTGGTCTTGCTTGTGTTACTTGCTTTGTTGTTTTAAATCTGTGAGTAACCGTGTTGGTTCATTCCCCGAATCCCATCAGTGAAATTATGGAAAATGTCATCATAACTATAAACCACCAAACCAAAATGCAGGCTGTTAAAGAAAAAAAAACAATCCTTTAAAAGGATGTTGAAATAAAAATGTCCAGGTGTCACAGCTCCTTCATCTGTCAAGTTTCCAATGTGGCAGAAACAGTTGTGGCTGCATTTTACTGAAACTGCTGACGACACCGTGCAGTTCAGTTTGGTGTTTATGCAGCACAGTGTTTATGACAAGAAAGTCACTGCCAACACCAGCACTTAAGAGCCGCAGCAGTAACTGAGAGACTTTGACTGCAATATGATTTCCTAAAACCATATTACAAAATACTCCAGACACGTCAGACCTGTCCACCTACCTGTAATGTAATTTAAGAGACTGACAAACAGTGCATTAAAGTCACATCAAAGTTTCACTGAGCCGACGTGCAGCTCTCAGCTCTGCCCAGTGCATCCACTCAGGTCCTGAACCGTAATCACTCCACTGGTGCTGGCCGGTGAGATCGCCACCTGTGCTGGCGGCTCTGGCAGCAGCTCAGCGACCGCAGCCAGGAAGCACATCAGCATTTCATCACAGAGCTATGATTAAAACACACGCTTTGTGTCTTTCACGGCTGCGAGATGCCTTCAGAAACAATAAAGTGTGAGTTTTGAAGATAAATCATGAACCGTGACAGCTGTTGGCAAAGCTCTAAATATTTAAGCTGAACGCTGTTTTAAATAGGTTTAATGGTTACAGTAACAGATGGAATGTGATCAACGTGATAAATTATGATTTATCAGATTTAACAACTCAAAACATTGTTTTATCAGCTTAATACTTCATGACTTTTTAATTATATGAGAACTGCTTCTAAACATGGTGGCATGTTTCAGATCTACTACAAAAAAGTATTCATTACTAAAACAACACAACAGCTCCTTTTACTGTGGGAAATTAATGGGCATTCTTTACAAGTTTAATAACCAAACGATTAATCAGTTAATCACGAAAATCATCAGCGTCCTTGAAGCCTTTTCTCTGAGAACAGAGAAATGTGAAATATTTCCATTAAAGCAGTAAAATCCCACTTTTGTGCAGCCAGTCTGTTACCAACACATTTTTCACTTCACAGCATTTTCTTTTTGTCTCTTTTGAGCCCCTCATTGTGACATGAAGTGACCAAACTAATTCTCCGTTCCTTGATTTCCCTGATTCGGTTTGTTTACTTGACTACAAATGTTGAGAGATGCACCTCCGACTTGTTCTGACTCCGTGGAGGAGTTTATTACCTGTGTGGCAGCAAAACACCTGACATGAGCTGTCAGAAACTACTGAAGGTTAAACTGGGCTTCCTATTAACTTTTAAGGCTGACTTACTCTAAAAGACAGACCATAAACAGACTAGAAGAAACTTGCTGGACTAGCAGCTCGAGGCTAAAAATCTCCAATAATGCAGCACTCTCTGTACGAGTCCGTGATTCTGTAAAATACCCAGAATATCTGATGTTGTCAATGCTTTTATGTCTAGTTGTGAAATATGATACCAGCACACATTTTCAAGTGTTTCTTATATTTTGTTCATTATTCCACATGAAAAATTCAAATGACCTTTCTGTCTTTTATCCTCTGAAGATGTTTCGCCGTGTGATGCTCTACCCCCAGAATCCTTCTCTCCAAAGAAAATACATCAACTTACTGAAAAACACCCTGACACCCATTCGGCCTGTATCAGAGACTTCCTCGTTCAAATGGGATTGATCGATCATGGCCAAATCAAGATCCTGCCAGTGATTTCTCCTTTTTTTGGACTGCAGCTCAATAGCAGATCAATCGCACCTCCAGAAACTCTGAATTTGAATTTGAGCCAAACTTTGTGTAATTGGGTTTTAGACTTGTTAGAGGGAGGAAAATAGGTGGTCAGGGAAAGGCTGAAAAACTTGGTTTCTGAGCACAGGAGCTGCTCAAGGCTGCTTCTTTCCCCCCTCTGTTGTATTTTCTGCACACAATTGGTTCTGTATCCCGGGATGAGTGTGTAAAGTTCTTTAAGCTCACAGACGTGATGAGATGTCACGGTTGTTGGGCTGATTACAGATGATGAATCACTTTACATAGCGAGCGATGGAAGCGCAGTGGAGACGTATTCAATTGAAAATAACCTTTTGTTTCACCTACACAGGAGCCGCAGTGAAAAAGAAGCGGTGACTCCAGGCGAGAAGTGAGATGCAATCAGTCATCATAAATGAGCAGAAGAGTGGAAAGGCTAAAAAACTTTTTAGTTCCTCAGCACTAAAACATAGTCGGCTTTGAAATCAGAGAGCGGTGTTGACAGCGTGGTGGAAAAAAGCCCATCAGAGATTCCACTGACTCAGACGACTACAGCATGTTTGATGCGTCTCTGGCAGCCATGACCCATTTCTGCACAGTAGCAAGAGTGATCAAAAATGTTAGAACAAATGTTATCGCTTTCTGTTGCTTCCCTGCGGTTTCGGGCTTTCGGAGTCCTGAGTTCCTGTGAGAGGAAATGTTGGCCCATCCTGCACAGCCATTACCAGCCAACCAGTATGTGTCGGTGCACCGCACACATGCAGAGTAATCCCTGGAGGATCACACGGCTCAACCACTTCCCTCAAGTTAATCTACTAATACCACAATGGCATAATAATACTACATTACAAGTCCTGCATCGACAGTTTACTTGGCAAATATTAGGAGTAAAATACAAACCTGGTAGCACAGTCACAGTTTTAGGTCCTCGAAAATGGAGAAAATGAAAGCATGAAATGAAGCATGAAAATCTCCAAATCTGGAGGTAAACTGTTTGAGACTCAACAAAATATTGATAACTACTCCTTTAAAGGCTGAGAAAATTCTCTGAAAGTGTTTAGATCATTACCTTCCAGGCTTCTGTCCAAAATGTAATGCAAATGTATTCTTTGTTTTGCATTTTGCTTTTAGCAAATACACAAACTTTTCCAATCTGTTTTTCTTAATACACAAACTGAAACTAGCTTAAACACACAGTTTTTCAAAATTCACTAAAAAGTGGATCATTTTGACTTGACAACAAACCTGTTTCATGACCTTATCAGAAGGTAAATGCTTGAATAAATGTTGTGGAGAAAGAAAAAGGTAAAAGAAATTTGGCCAAATCTCTCAAAAAGTACCTCAAATTTGTGAAAAAGTGCCTCTCTTTGTGGTTATTTGTGAGCCCACACACACAAACATCCCCATCTGAGGAGCCTGAAAGGCTTGAAGTCCAAGACAAAACGATTATGAAGCTGCTCGTTCCCCGGAGCCATTCAGCTCTTCGGCCCAGCAAAGCCAAAGACAGACAACAAAAAATCAAACTACTTCTCTGTCTTTAGTTTCTTTCTCTAAATTTATCTTCTGAATTGCATCTCATTGTCATCGTCTGCTCCCAAATCTTCTTCTCTAAAGGAAATACAGAAACCCAAGGAGGCAAGTAAAGGTCCACAGTTTCACTGTGATTTGAACAGCTCTGTGATAATGTTTAAACATCATTTAACATCTGTCTGATTTAGAGTTTGGATGTGTCTGCACTTAAATTTCTCAGCTGTTGTGTTTGATTACATTATGCAACATGTTTAACCGACTGAGAGCAGCATAAAAACAGGTTTCACCACTAAATTCTGTTGATGTGATTTACAAAGTGGAATAACAAAGCAAAATGATTTGGCTGCTGAAAAGCTTGGGATACTCTAAATTGTATTATACATTGTATTGTACTGTAGACTGACACTTTAAAACCTTTATATGCCTGAATTACTGTATGTGTTTATTTTTTGTCATTCTCTGTTATTGATCTTTCATAGAATGTGGAGATTTTAGAAATAGATTAAACCCCAAAGAAACTACCTGGTTGTTTCTGATGTGACATGGTAGAATCCCAGTGACATCCATAGTGAACTGGGCAGCTGTGGCTCAGGAGGAAGGCCGGTGGTTCGATCTCCAGTCCGCGTGTCAAAGTGTCCTTGGCCCCGAATTGCACCATCAATGTGTGAGTGAGACTGCGTACGAATGGCATTCACCCATACAGTGGCATGTATGGGTGAATGGCATGTACTGTGAAGTGCTTTGAGTGACTGATTAGACATGGTAAATGGACTGCACTGTACAAGCGCAGTCTGTCAGCCGTAGGAATTATGACGAGAGCTAAAGAGGAAGTCAGGTGACTGAATTTGACAGCTACTCAGTTGTCGTACGGAGGTTGTCCACACAGGAGACCGCTCCTGACCTTAAGAAAGTGTTCATTTTAACCCGAACCTAAACCCAACCAAACCCTCCGATCATAAAACAGATTTACGTCTCAGCAGTGATTTGTATCTGCACAGACGAATGATGTTGTCCTGCTGATGAGGGCGTCAGATGAGAAAACACTTACATTTCATTCTACAGGACATAAATTTACATGTTACATCAAATGAATTTGTTTGTTGCGAGCAGCTTCCAGATGGCAGCTCTGTATTTGCCCAAGCTTTCATCTGGCACCGTGGCTGTTAGCGCTAAAGCTTAGTGTATACGCCACCTGACTTCCTCCTTTTTCTCCCGTAATAATCTCCTGTGACCACTAGAGGTCGCTGAACAATAAAACGTAAATGTGGGTCGTAATCAGCTGCTCGCACAAATGACCTGTGGGCTCGTTTTTGACAAGACGACAGTCTCAGATAAGTCTGGACTGGCCTGCACAGAACCTTGACCTCAACCCCATCCAAAGCCTTTGGGATGAACTGGAACCCTGACTATGAGACAGAGCCAACATCAGTCCTGGACCTCACTAATGATGTATTATTATTATTATATTATCATCATTATTGTAGGATTTGGAATATATATAATATAATAATAAAATATTTTGTTGTCCACATACTTTTGGCCATGTAGTGTTTCTGTCCTCACTATTTAACCAGACGTCTGTCTTCCTGCATCCTCCTACAATACGGCATGTCCAAGACTGGATGAGTCTGGTTTATAGGACAAGCGACCCACTGTTTTTTTTTCTTTTACCTAGTTCTTCACAAATCTCTGCTTTTTCAAATTATAAGTATCCCTCTAATAATTCCTATCCTCAGCACTGGGTATTCTTCTGCAATATACTAGTTAAGTGTTCTTACAAGCCACTGGTAATAGTCATACGAGACCTTGAAGCTCCTCTGCCATATAAATCACTTTAACATTATGAAAATATCATCAATTTTTCAACATATTGTGTTTCTCGTTAAACCCAGAGACAGTGACAACAGCCACAATGGCTCATTAATGGCTGTGTTTCTGAAGAGATTGTGTCTTCACTCCTGATGTAGTCTACAATCAGCAACTGCCGAGGCTTTCCTAACACGTCTGAGTAGTTTCTGTGGCTGGAGCAAAGGAAGCAAACCATAATGTACCGCCGCTGATGCACAGAGGAGTCTATTAACTCGTTCAAGTGCCTGCCTGAGCTGAGACATCCATCAGCCTTTGTGGGAAGTGTGCGGAGAGGAATAAAATCACAAAGAACATAAGTAGCTGAGTTCAGGGCCGAAAAGACCGCGCAGACTTTTTGAAACTAATTCCATACAGTCAGGTTTTAATGTCAGAAGGCTTTTTGTTGGTTTGTAAAGGTCAGCGAAGCAAATTACAGAGAAGCGTTGATTCAGTGAACTCGACTTGTCACACTCACTGTTTGTTACTTCTGTACCACATACCAAACTACACACCACGCACGCACACACACGCACACACACACACAGACAAATTAAAATATTGCACACATCTAAGACACACACACTGACAGCCCCAGGTGTTGAACATGTTGAGTTTTGACGCTATTTTAGTCATCGAACTCGATGGTCCCAGCTGTCTGTGAGTCTACTGGAGACACACACACACACACGCACACACACACACACACACACACACAGGTCTCAGTCCCAAAGCATCTGATCAGCCGAGGGAGTGTGTGCAAGTTCACAAGCGTCTTTTTTTTTTTTTCCACATCTCATAAAACCCTTTTTCAGCTTGAAGAGTGATTAAAATGTTCTCTGAATGAGCTCCGTACTCTTTTTGTCTTTTTGCGGTTCTTGCTTTATTATTTCACACACAGGGGAATTTACAGGAATGTGGCGGTAAAAGGCGTCGATTCACAGATTTGTCTGCCGGATAAATGAATGGATTCTTTTATGAAAGCAAGTCATTTTCAGGTGATTCAGTCACAAAAAGACACTCTGATCTCAAGGCTACTGGTTTATTTCCATTTTCAGAGTAATTTGTTTTTCTCCATAGATTTACTAGAGCTGTTTATTAGCAGGGATAACATCTGTGGATATGAGTCTGCTGAAATTAGATTACAAGAAGCATGTAGCCAAATATTGATCAGGATCTCAAGACATTTCTTTGACAAAACAGGGAAAAAACGTCTTTCTGATGTAACTTAAATGAGGCTTTTTAAACCCATTAATTGACTACGAGGACTTTAAAGAACATATGTACAACAACTTAACAAGAGGACAAAGTAAGTAGGTGTGTAGTTCATTTTTCTAGCTAATATAGCATCAGAGGACATAATAAAAACTGTGCCTCATTCAACTGAGGTCTCTACAAAAATACATTTAATTTAATCCGTTTTTTTTCTTCTCTAATTTACACATTTTTTTCACAATAATAAATAAAACATCTGGTTTCAAACCCCTCATGGTACAGAGCTACAGAGAGAGACCATGTTGCTGAGAGTCGTCACACAAGCTAAATATGCATCTGGTGTTTTCTCGCGCTCAGAGCCGAAGAAGTAGAAGAAGTCGTGAGTTTCATGTTGTCGCTGCCTCTGTTAAGAAACTCCTCAAGAAATAAAAGCTGCAAGTATGTCACCGTGGGCTCCATAGTGTCACCATGGCAACGTGCCCAACATACCAGAGATCATCTGGTGCGGAATCAGCAGCTGCAACTGAAAACTGTATTGATCCAACAGTGCGCGTCTGATCTTCTGGGATTAATACCACCAAAATATTTGACAGTGTGAATGAGGATGGTGAGCTGTCCACACAGTGTCCTTGTTGCAGTCCAGTTTTCATGCATATTTCCAATTGTTTTTGTTTGTTTTGTCGTTGCTACTTGCCCCCGGAATAATGAAGTCGCAGCGATGGATAGGCACTGCCAGTTATGCCCCAAAGCCATCGCAGCCAGATGTTCAAATTCAGATGAGTGAGAGAAGACGTCTAAGAAAAGCAGTGTTGGGAAGTGTGGGAGTTACTCTGTTCTTCTCTCATTGTCACTCCTGCCATTCACACCTCTGAGAGTCTGAGTGTCACTGGCAGCAGTTAGAGAGACACAGGGCAGTCATGCTTTGTTAATTGTGAGGTGTTTCTGCCGCACCTGATGGCACAGAGTTGGGAGTATTAAGACTCGAAAGAGGAAATTTTGAACAAAGGAGAAGGGCGGATCCACGCTAACCCTTAGCTTTAAAGGATAAATCCACCCCGAGGGGCTGCTCAGATAGAGTGCGTGCCAGCAGGAAGAAACACTTTGAACTTCCTGCATTTGAATGAATGGATGCAGTGCGTTTGTGTTGTTTTGTTGCAGACCACAGAGCGGAAACACACCTGTCAAACTGCAACAATCAGCTAATGAGTGACAACAGTAGGAGGGAGCTTTAATCAAAAAATGGTTGTTTCACGGTTGCCTGACTAATTTTCCTACATTTCATCACCCCTCGTCTCTCTGCACTCTCGTCTGCCTCTCACAGGGACGCGTCACTGTCGAAGTGGAATGTGTCACATGACATCCTGAATCACTCTCTGTGTTGTTTTGGCCTTTGTTTCCTTTGGGTGAGTCACTAAATGTAAAGTTATCCAGCACATTGGGCTTACTTCTGAAGTGCTCTGACTCAACAGCCACACAGGGAGAAATATACACTGCAAAATAAGTAGTTTAGAGTATGTGCTATATAGTCATCTTCATGCTGTTTTTTCTGTTTGTATCCTACAAATCACAGTAGTTTCTATTTTATACTAACAGACAGCAATCAAACTGCCATTTTAAAATGCCTGTCAGTTCAACTTAACAAAGACAAAACAAAATGTTTTTCCTAGGATTTCTTGGTTTTTTTTCTCCTTATTGTTCTGAGGTGATCTTTTTATCATTATCATCAATTTATTTTTCTCAGCCATGAGCAGCTTCTCAATTCCCTTTATGTTCATCAACAACACATAAAAAAAAACAACTCAATTTAGCCTAAATACTGACATTTGAGAGAAGGATGAATGTGTGTGGATGCTGTCCAGAGATGTTTGTGTGGCTGTTTCTGATATACTGTATAGTTTATAAATTTACATGTATTTTCTAAACCTGTCTCCCCACAAGAGCTGATCAACCAGTTATAAGCTTTCTTGATGCTCAGGTCTCTACAACCTGTTGGGGGGTGTACATGCTCCCTTCTGTGAGACCGACAGCTACCCATAACACCCCTCTCTGTGCATAGAATAGCAGAGAAACCACAAATTCTGCTTTGCCAGCTTTCTTTGCTTCGTGTAAATTCTCATAAAGGTTTTTTTTTTTTATTTTCACTCTCTGAAAAGATGGGTGATGATAGTTGTGTTTCTTGCCCACAACCTAAGCCAAATGGGTATCTACTACTGTACAGTAAAACACCTCATCATTTTAAAAGAGAGAACATATTATTTTGTCAGCTTTCAGGTAACTGCAGCTCCCATGAGGCTTTTTGTGCTGCATTCACCACATGTCGGAACTGGAAAATCTCCCGTTTATGTCTACCCGCCTACACTTTGTAGGGTTGCAGAGGTAGAGTACTATCCTCATTGTTACACCAGATAAATGAGAATAAAGTCTAAATTAGCTATTATCATGTTATATTTTTTGTAGTGGTTCTTCAAATGAGGTGAAATAAGCTCAGTTGATTTGATTAGAATTGAACGAATACTGCCTATTTAACAGCATCTCCTATGATACTGTCACACTCACGATGAAATCGATCAAAATCAATGCAGCAGAACGAGAAATATAATCGTTTTTTTATTCCACACGTTATCCTTCCTTATTAAACCCTGGTGCCTACATTACCCACAATGCAAGTCAACTGCTGACAGTTTGGTCAGGGATTTGGGTGTGTTACGCTAGTTGGTCCTAATGTAGCCTCGAGCCTGCTAGCCTCAGATGAGGAGCAGGCTGCAGAGGTTGGCTCAGCTCAGTTCTTTTTAACTCCACACCCCCAGATTTTTTCCCTTTTCAAACTTCAGCCCCAGCCGACCCCCCAGTGGTAGAATCTCTCAGGGGAAAAAAGTGTAAATCTGAACAAGAAAAAAAAAAATCCTGCATTTATTATCACAGAGCAAAGATATCTGAGAGTGTACAAGGATGGATTTGTCCTTTAAAGTCACAAAGCATGAAATTTCCAACATGCCTTGCAAGCAAATCATTGGTTTAAAATGCAAAACAGGAGCATCGACTGATTTCTACCGAGGGAAACAAGCCCAGCTGTGTAGCCCCACCATGATCCTGCTGGCTGCACACCTGAGGCTCATTTTGAGCGGGATTGCGACTGATGAAGATAATTAGCCATCATTTTTTCACATGTGAATCAGTGCTTGGAGTGTTTGGATGGGGTGGTGAGGTTGCCAGAGGTTTGGCTTTAAGAAAGATCAGTTTTGTTTTTCTACTTAAGTCTTCCTGAAATTGTTACCCCTCGCTTTTCATCCTTGCTTTGAGTATGCAGGTAATGACACATAAAGGCTGTTTTCTCCTAGCTGACAACTTTTTCCTTAGAAAACAGGAAAATGCACCTTTCATGAGTCTATTTCTCTGCTTCTTAAAAAAAAAAAAAAAAAAAAATCAGAACAACACTTGTAACGGTAAGACCGGAGGATGTGGTGGGGGGTACAGAGATGGGTGGTGACTCTGCACGGGGTGAAACGTCGTTGCCATGGGAAATGGACCGGGGGCATCCAGGAGGGAGATGGGGGACGAGGTGTAGAAAGAGGGAGGAAGAGGTGGAGGAGGCGGTGGAGGAGCAGGAGGTGGATTAAGAGTGAGGGGACAGAGACGTGGGGAGAAAGAGGGAAGGAGCTGAGGGTATGAAGGGACAGGGAGGTGCGGTGGAGGCGGGAGGAGGGAGAGGTGATGCTGGATGATGGTGTGATGGAAGGAGAAAGAAGACGAGGAGGAGAGGGAAGGCGGGAGGAGGAGAGGAGTGTGGAGGGGGATGCATGGTGGAGGAGGGAAGGCGTTAGGAAAACAAGGCCTCTTCTCCAGGTACAGATGTTCAAAATCTATCTCCTTCCTTCTGTCCCTTTCTTTCTCCTTCCTCCTCACCCACTCCTTCTCCCACTCTGCTTGTTTCTCCTTTACCTTTATCCTTTCCATCTGTTTCTCCTTCTCCACATCTCTTTCCTCCTCCCTTTGCTTCGTATGTTCTCTCATGAGTACAGCGTCTTCCGCTTCATTTCTGGTGCTATTGTTATCCACAACATTACAATCAGTGGCATTATTACTGATAAAATAATCACGCTGACCACTGTCAATATCCTCACCACCGTGTCTGTTTCTTTGATCAGTACCACTGCAGGCACTGTAATCAATTTCTGAATCAGAGAGGTGGCTTTTGTGTTGAATGCAACCCTGTGGTTGGGTTTTATCCTCCTCCCTGTGGCCGCTTTTGTTAATTGTACGGCCATAATCGCAATTGTGATTACATGTGTCACTGGTTTTACAGTAACAGCAGTCATTACTTTCGTCAGCAGTGCTACAGGCGTTGCTCTGACCTGTAGCCTTCCCACAAAAACCAGTTGCTTTGTCAGTGTTTTTGCTGGAATCACAGTCAGTGGACGTTTTTTCGCTGTCTGTGTGCTTGTTTTTACATTGACAGTGGTCAGCACGAGTGTCATTAGTGCTACAGATGAATGGCTCATTTGAAAGTAGGTCCACAGGCGTGTGCGTGGTGTGACAGGTAGGTTTGTCTTCCCGGTTAGCTGAGTGAAGTTCATCCACATGATCGGGAGAAATATCCTGGTCTTTGTCACTCTTGAAATTTGTCTCATTATCATTTTTTTTGTGACCTGCAGTGGTACAGATGTTAGGATCATAAAGTGTTTCGTCCCTGTTACACTTTTCATTGCACTGACAGAGGTCACCTAGTGTGTTACAGGCGTGACAGTCACTGAAAGATTTCTCAGTCCAGCTCTCCCTCTGCTCCTCGCCTCCAGAGGGACCAGAGCTAAACTGTCTGTAGTCATTAGCAGTGCTGCCTTCACTGTCATCACAGCGGCAGTAGTTATTCAGTTTGTCAGTGGTGTTACAACTAAATGTTCCCTCCCCGTCATTCGTGTTGTGACACAGACAGTGTTTTGTCCTGCAAAGAAATTGGCGGTCTGCGTTCTTATCGTCTGGGCTGCACTCTGCTGCGTTGCAGTTTTCTGAAAGTGCTCGAGTCTTGTTGCTGTTGAGTTTAAGCGCCTGTGTGAGATCCTCCGTACAAGAGGTCACATCTACACTGAGACCAGAGGTCAAACCAACACAAGCTCTTTCCTGTATCTGCTTCAAAACACCCACAACTCTCCTCGCTTGTCTCCTACCCCTTTTCCGTTTCTTCCTCGGTGTTGCCTCAGCCTCCGGCGATTCCCTCTTCCTCTTGCTGGCTGTTACTTCTCTCTTTGACATCACTTCCTTTGAAATCACATCGCCAGGGAGGGTCATATCTGCGCAGGCTGATCTGATGCTTGGTTCAGTTTCTGTCTGTTGTGCAGAGCAGCGTGGTGCTGGGCCTAACACGGGATCGCTGTGTCCTGCAGGTATTGTTTGTCTTTGACTGCACGCTGTTTCTCTAAAGGGAGCAGGGACAAGGCTAATCGCTGGATCTCCTGCTGTTTCCCTGTGAGGTGTAGGAACAAGACAAATTTCTGGCACGCATGCTGCGTCTCGACAGGGAAAAGAAACACTGCTAATCGCTAGGTTACACACGTTTCCTTTAGCAACCTGAACAGCTCTTATCCCTGTCTTCCTCAGATACCTTTGCTCCTCGTCTCCCTGCCCTTCCTCCTTCCCTGCTTGTGTATTTTTGTGTATCTCCCCCGTCTCTTTGTCATTCTGAGCAGGGTCGGGTGTAATTGCAGGACAGCATGGCGTGTCTATAACAGACCCAGGGACGGGGCTAATCACTGAGTTACATGCTGCACCCCTGCAGAGGAGCTTTCTGAGCCCCTGGCCCCACCCAGAGGCTGATTGCTGGGATTGATGCTGGCTGGCCTCCCTTTTCACCTGCAGACACAGCTGGTTACACCGATTACACCGATTCACAGGAAGATTACTTAATAGTTCTCCTCTCTTCTCGTCAATTCTACCTGCCCTCTCTCGCTCTGTCTGATCTCCTCTTATCCTTCTCTCTTTTCTCCTCATCCTCTTTTCTTTCCCTCCTACCAGCCGATGCGTTGCAAGATTACTTAATAGCCATTTTTCTCTCCTCTCCTCTTTTTCGGTGCACTCTCTTTTCAACCTCTCTTCTCCTCTTCCTTCAAATGTCTGATTCACTGAAAGGCTACTTATTATCCTTCTGCCCCTTTCTGAGTCTTTTCTGTCTGTCTCTTCTCCTCTTTTCCTCCTCCCCCTCTTCCTCATTCCTCTCCTCACCCCTCCCCGCCTCTTCCTCCTCCTCCTCTTCCCTGTTTTTTGAAGGCCTAGCGTTGGTGCAAGGTGGCATTCTGTGGAAACGGGAACAAATTTTAAAGCGCTTTCATCACGGCAGCCGGAGCGATCCAGAACTGCATCACCGCTGCTACAATGGGCTACAAGTTCCATAGGATTTCCTGCCTGTCCTCCTTCATCCTCTTCTTCCCTTTCATCTATCTTTACCTCCCTTCCTCCCTCAACATCATCCTGCCTCTGTTGGCAGTCGGGTTGTTTGATCACAGATGGCTTTATTCTCTCTCTGCCTTCCACCAGCCCTCCTTTCTTGTTCTCACTCCCTTCCTTGGCCTTGTTATGTGCTCTGAAGTCATACAGGAGAGGGTTGACACTGTAGGAGATGGAGGGTGAAGTCTTGGTGTAGCTAACCATCTCTGACGGCCATAGAAGAACCCTGCTGCCATCCCGGCTCAGGACTCGACAGAACGGCTCTTTGGGACGACTTGGGAACAAAGAAGCTGATTCTTTAGCCCAGTTTGAAGGAGAGGAGTTTAAATCTTTGGGCTGTGTTTGAACTGAAGACTCTCTGGTGTCATTTAAAACACCAGAAATTGATTTTTGAGGCTGATTTGCAGCGGGACGAGGCAGGTCTTTCAGTTCTTGGGTGGGGTCTAACTCTGTCTGATTGTCCACATCGTCGTGGGTTTCAGCCTCACTGTCTCTGCAGAATGAAGCCTGAGCCACAGTTGTGCTTGCACTGTCACAAATCTGTCCTGGTATCCCATCATTTAAATAAAGATTAGCTCCAGTCCCACTTTTGCTGCTGACTTGGGCTCCAGTCCCGATGCCATTACATAAGGAGAGCTGGGCTCCATTCCCACTGATAACAGAGTCCTCAACTCTGATCACATTGCGATTACATAAAGAAACCTGGGCTCCAGTCCCAGAGAGTCCTCCAGTTCCCCTCTCAGTAGACATACTGGCTCCAGTCTCAGAGTGCTGGATTGCAGTTTTATTGTCCACACTGCGCTGGTTTCCAGTGTCCAAATGATCCACACCTACAGCATTGACGTCTGCAGATACTGGAGATTTGAGCTGCTGATCTGCAACTTTCTCCCCCAGATCTTTGGTTCTTTCTTGGGGCATCGTGCCTTCATGCTTACCCGACAAGCCTGAGCCTCGTCCCGCTTGGATGAAAACAGCTGCTGATTGGTGGAGCAGGAGGCAGCTCCGTTTGGGCAGCGAGAAGGACACAGGACGGACTCTGCCAGTGACGGAGTGGACGTCTGATGCTCCATGCACTGCTCTGCTGCTGTTGATGCTGATGCTGGTCGTGTTAGTAGCGGCGGTGGTGGTGCTCTTGCTGAAGCTGGTCACGGTGGTTTTGTTGGAAATGGGGCCATTAGTGGTGACGTTAGTGGCAGTGGTTGGGATGTTATTGGGAGTAATGGGGTTGTTTAAATGATTATGAGCCCAAGGGATCTTGTTAAAGTGGCTGGCAGAAGGGTTGATATTTGTGTTGTCAGTGGTCATGATGTTGTCGGTGGTGGAACTGGGTGTAATGGTGGTGGCTGTCTGGTCACCGTAGTCCAGATGGGTCTTGTTGAGGATGTAGGATTCAGCAGAAGTAGCAGCAGTACTTGTTGTGTTGTTGCCGTCCATTTGGTCGTACACCCATTGTGTGTTGCTCAGGAATCTGGTTTCCAGTGCAGGGTCCAGGGGCAGGAAGGGCTGGATCAGTGGGGTTTGAGGCTCTAGATGGAGGGGAGAGCAGAAAGGATCACAGCAGCTGACACTGCAAACGTACATGTAAAACATAACAGGATTATCTGTCTAACCTGACAATAAAGAAAGGAGTAGGAAGGAATACATGTAAAAGAATATCATTCATTTTCAAGACTTCCCATAGAATAAGCTCCTTATGCATTTATTCAGCGTTCTGGCTCCCCACCATTACTCTTTTGTTGCTTTTAACACATTTCAGAATGATTTATGGGTGTAGGATGGACTTAAGAAAAACATAAGCACAGAGATGAATATGTTATCTCTCTTAGAAATGGGACAAAAATTAAGATTAAGGGTTTTGTTCCAACATGTAATATCCATTTTTGTATATCCATTTTGGAGCACAACATGCTGCCAGGCATTCATCTGTGCCTATATGTCAGTGTGGCAGATGATTCAGACAATCATTTCTTGAGTGAAGGTTTTAAAATGACTCATAACTTTAAAAGAAATCCATCATGTACCTTCCTCTCACACCAGAAAGCCGTTTTGTTAAATATTAGAGTTTTAGAAGGGAGGCCTTCAAATAAATTATTATTACTCTTCCAATACTAAATGTGAAAATACATTTAGCACTTGTAGAGAGTTGACTTTAAATGGAGTTGCCAAACTTTTCCATTGGTTTAAAGTTTAAAATGACAAAGCTGTATATTTTCAAGGCAGGCCGACAGTTGATTGTTTCTTTGAAACCACAGATGCTGCTGCCAAATATCATGTTATGCTTTCTTTATTTTTTAAAAATGAATCTATCTTGGACCCTAAAATCCACTTGAGATGGACTGAAGGGAGCTGATATCACCTCCTGATTCAGAACAAATTCAGAATGAAAGACAGATTTAACTGGAAAATATGATTCCAGCCTCACTGTTACAACTGTATTTTCACAGGCTGGTTTTTATTTACACTCAGGTGCCGGTGTATTAGAAACCTAACTAAATACCGTCAGTCCTGTATTGACTCATGCCATAATGTTTTAGAGAGGTGAAGATTAAACTTCATGGTCATTTTGGAGGCTGTGGTTTGATGTTGTTGTGGTGCTGCTGAACGGTGTTATACTCAGAGGTGTCGATAATATTTAGTCTGCCCTCACTGATATGAATGGGATGGACTAAAAACTGATTATATTAGTTTAAGCTTCTTGTACCGGAAAACTAAACTGTGACCCGACTGCAGTTTTCTTTTGCACGTTTCTGTTTGAAAAGTAACACAGTGTATCACTAAAGAAAGTGGAAATAATAAAGGTCTCGTAATAAAAGGGGCTCTGCAGCAATAAATGTGAATCTCTTAATGCAGTCAGACCAGAAAGTGGCACAGTGAAGTGTTTTGCACATCCTCGTGGATTTTGATTTGGAGCTCAGCCTTGGATTTCACCCCCTGATATCACCACCTTGGCCCTGGATGGATGAATTGTATGTGATCAGGCGCTGTACTGCTGTAATTATGTTCCCCACTCTAACTGTGTTTACAGCCTTTTTATTCCTCAGCGCCGGCGATAGCCAAGGCTGGAGGCATTATGTTTTCGGGTTGTCCGTCCGTCCGTCCTGGATTGTTCTTCGCGCGATATCTGAAGACTGAACACTTTGAGGTATCTCTGTCAAACTTTGCACAAATGTTGACTCAAGGATGAACTGCTTAGATTGTGGAGGTCTGCTACAAACAGGAACCCAGCCGTGCGGAGGCATACCACCACCATGCGGTACTTCTAGCTTTCAGTTAGTGATATGAAGATGATGGGAAGGTTGGTCTTGTCTCATTACTAACAAGAAACCGCTGCTACTGGTGCTGTGAGATCACCGCGTTTATGTTCTAATTTGTTGAGATTTCAAGAACATTCTTCAAGAACGACCATCTGTTAAAAGTGCTACTGGAAAAGATGATCACTGAGCCTTTCATCAGCTTCTTTAATGTCGCTTGATTAAGAAAGTTGATGCCATAGCGTATGGCGGCTACATGCAGGCTTTGTAGCTATTCCCTAATTTCTTTATGCACAACTGTAAATCCCCCTTAAGCTTAAGGGAATGTATTTGTACTATCCACTCCTGTGTCATGGATGTAGACCACACTGCAGCTCTTTCCTGGTTACATAATATTGGCTGGAGCCACACAACGAATACAATATCGCTTCCTCTGTTCTCTAGTCAAAGGTCAACGCTGTCAAGATCGTTTTCAGTTGGTCAACAGCAGAACTTTGTGTTTAAGTTCACTAAAGTTTAACTTTATACAAAAAGTTCTGTGCTGAATTACTTCAGCAAATTCACTGATTGCAGCAATTTTCTTTTAAATCTGTTTATTTCTGTGTGAGGTTCTGCTGTTATGAATTCTATTGAGCCCCTTGAGCGATTTTTTATTGTGTATAATTGCCTAGTACATGTTCCTGCTGTTATTTTGTGCACAACTTCTTCTGCAGACCATCATCATTCATTCATTCCTTTTCTAAATTCGACTGTCAATAAAGATATTTCAGCATTATTGCAGCAGACCACACTGTTTAATCTCTCAGTATCAAGAATGATATCCTCATCGCCAGAACCAAACACATACTCATAAACTATTTAAGCGGCCTAGTACACAGCTTTTAAGCAGATAAGAGTTCTTACTTGTTCCCAGTGTGGTCCTGCTTGTGTGGATGTCGGCCCAGTTCTGCACCAAGTCCGGTCTGGTCTGGTTCGCAGGATCAACTGCCACAGTGGTAGATCTGAACATGGGACCAGAACCTGGAGCACTGGGGTGAGGAGAGGAGAGGAGATGATGACAGGAGGAAAGGAAACAAGGGGAGAGGATGAAAGGGAGGAAATAAGGAGGTTAAAAGAACAAAAGGAAAGAAGACAAGTGGACAAGAGTTAAGGTGAGAAGAGGAGGAAAAGGGTGAGGAGGAAAGGTGGAAATGAAACAAGTGGAGAAGAAGGGAAGAGAGGAGAGGAGAGAAAAAAGGAAATAAGTAAAATGAAAAGGACAGAAAAAAACAAGTGAAGGGGACAGAAGAAGGAGAGGAAACAAGGAGATAAGCAGAGAGGAGGGTGAGAGGAGAGTAGAGCTGAAATCCAGCTGAAAATCAATTTGGCCATGCTTCTCCTCTCCCTCCCTTTGTGCCAGGAGCTAAACTGCATTGTTGCAGATCTGAAAATGGCAGTGACAGCCGATACTGACACACGACTTTCTATACAGCGAGTGTGTTCAGCCGCACAACGTAGCTGGTCAGACACACTTTACATCCATGCTGATAATCCCCATTAAGCACAGCACGATGCATTCTATTGGTTGCTGTGCCAACGCTCATTGTAACCAGGGAGTTACTGATTTCTCCTCCTATTTTTACTCATGTATGGTACTGTGAAACAAACATGTCAGTCAGCACTTCAAGTGTTTTAAATATGTGTGGGCCTGCGCTCAGAAAGTAAACCTACATTAAAATTCTGATTCTCATGCATGGCTGCAGAAGTCGTAGACGTTTGATTGTGTCTTCAGGGACTATTTTTTCTGGCGGAGACCTATGTTCTCTTTGCGTGGGCACCTTCAGGTTGTGACTTGCAGCTCTGAGCTCTGAGTGCATTAATGTGCTACATCACATGTATTTCAAGAAACCAAATTCTCTGTGTGGTAGCTCGCCCGATGAACTCTCTGTTTTCAGTAACAAGCAGCAAAACACACATCATCTGTTTCTAGAGCGCAGTGTTTGTTTATCATTAGTCTTACAGGTTGTTATTTTTTTTCTGAAGACAAACAGCACATGAACACAACACTGTTTGGCAGCGCACTTGAAAGTCCCAGATATCGGAGGTTCCCACCAGCACATGAACACACAGACAGATATGTAGATTTTTCAGCAACATTAACACACAGCTGTAAAGTAACTGACTAACGTAAACACAGCAGTGTGTTTTCTCTAATGGATTATTCAACTCAAGCAAGTTTATAATTTCTGATGCTCATAATTTCCCTGCAGCTACACGAGAAGGACAAGAACAGTTTAATAAGAAGGGTTTGCACTTTAAAATCGATTGGCTGTTTTCACAGAGGATGTTTTAACATGTCACAGCAAGAAAAGCTGAAGCTGCTTCAGTTTGTGAAGCAGCTTCAGCTTCAGGTGAAGGTATTCGTGCGTGCTGTCACTCTGTCATGACGTACTGGGACACTTAAATAGAAAAGAGCAATTCTTAATGTTATTAATTACACTGGTTTTCTGCTACGACAAGTCAAAATGTTTGCTTTGGAGTAAGGACTTCAGGCACAACGTCACCTGCAAAGGATTCACAATAAAATTGTTCTTTATGATATAAGCATCATGCTGGAGTTTTGGCCTCTTCAAAAATGCTTGTTGTAGTTGTTTTGGACTGTGTTTGGAATTTATTTATAGATGTGACTACCAACACCCTATACACGTACGAAGGGTGATTGAAAAGTTAGTGGCCTAAAGTAGAAGGAGACACAGCGATACAGCTCTTGTTTCGTGCACGTGCACTTCACCTCTTTGATAATGCAGAAAGGGTTTGATGTTGATAATTTTTTGTGGAAAATTGCAAGTCAGCTCTGTCTGAGAAAATGGACAAGCTCAGCCTTCATACAGTCATTCGCTACCTCAGTCTCAAGGGCTCATCACCCAGGGAAATGAAAAACGAAAAGGAAGTTCAGTGGTCACCATTTTGACAGTGATGATGACGTCATTGCTGCTGTGGACCTTCCTAAAGGTACAAGAAACTGCAGAACAACTGCTGGACTAAGAAATGTTGAAATACTGAGCTGTTCACAGAGAAAGGTTGTTCAAGAAAGAAGATAACATTTCTTTAAACATTGTTCTCTTTTCTGATAACATTCACTTTGATTTATTTTAAAGAAAATAAGTAGAGTTTTACTGGGATGTGATAATAACAGACATAACATTCAGTCGCAGGCATTATGGTCCTTACTCACCACTCTCCTGTCCTCCTGTCCTCATGTTGATGGAGCCTCCTCAGCACTCTCTCCTCTCTCTTCTCCTCCCTGCGCCTCCTCTGCCTCCTGCAGGCCGACGCTCGGTAAAATTCCCTCTGTTTTAGCTCCTTCAATCGCTGGAGGACAGAGCAGAGTTATTAGTAGTAGTAATAGTAGTTGTGGTAGTATTGGTTTTAATGAGGAGAAATAAGAGGTCAAGGGGGTAAAACATTCAAATTAAATGTGTCTAAGTAAGTTCATCATTCGGTGTTTAGTTTCTGTGTGTGTGGGAGTTTATCTGTCCGCTCTACAATTCTTGATCTGCTCTGTGTGTAAGTATAAAGTGCATGTGTGTGTGCTTGTCAGTTCTGTGTGTGTGTTTACAGTATGTGTGCTTACTAAGTCAGCCAGTGTCAGCTTTAGTACAGGCCAGACCAGCTTAATTCACTTACTGAGCACTGTCTGCAAGCTGTCTGCAAGCCGGAGATACTGATACTGTGTGTGTGTGTGTGTGTGTGTGTGTGTGTGTGTGTGTGTGTGTGTGTGTGTGTGTCACAAATAATAATAATAATATACCGGTTCATATCACAGACAGACAGATGACAACAGACAGACAGACAGCGAGACGGGCAGAGAAACTGACAAATAGATAAACAGACCAAAATAGACAGACAGATAAAACACAGAGGGACAAAGAGACAGGCAGGAAGACAGATGCAGTGTGTGTGTGTGTGTGTGTGTGCATGTCTTTTTTTGCCTCAGCATTTCTTAGGAGGTGTACATACAGTGTCAGGGGTGGACAAAATGACAGGAAACCTCACAATAGACTGCGTCCCAATGCAACAACCACACAAACTCTGACTTTAAAAATAACCAGAGTTGAATCAACACTTTAAAGACACAGTCAAAGCAAAGAAATGGACATTAGAAGCTTCACAGTGTTGAGACGTCTAGATTATTTCCTACAAACTTTAACTGATGACAGCTGTGATAGTTTGTTTGCAGGACATATACAGTCCAGGCTGTAATTATGAGGACAGGCTGTGTGTTTCAGCTCATTCAGTCTGAAATAAAATAATGGATTCTGCATTACAGTGCAAAGTCATCAATATAAAAAGAACTTTACATAGTTAAGTGTTTCAAAAGAAATTGGACAGTTAAACATGAAGTCGAACAAGATCATGTAAGGTCCTTTGCAGTCAGTGACTGGCTGAGGTTAGGGGCCCCTGGAGTTCATCGTGGAACTGGATACACATGCGTGAGCCTCGTCTCCACTTCCTCAGTTTGCCATCGAAATTCTGTCGAAACACCCTTAAACATCTGTTCACATATCAGTACCTCTGCCTGTTTCATTTATTTATTTTTAGTGCCCGAGCTAATTTATCACATGTATCTGGAAACCATCATCGCAGTGATGTCTCAGTCATCATTATTCAACATCAGACGGAGTCATTTATAGAGCTCAGAGCTAAAATGAAAAGACTATTAATGTGGGGAAGTATTTGCTCAAAAGTAAATTAATGATAAAATTATATAAGATTAAGTTTCACACTTCAAGTTTCACTGCACATTCATCTTTTATAACTGGCAGACTGAGGAATGGCGTGTGTGTGTGTTAATAAATCTTATAAATCCGGCCTCTGGTGAAATGAGCATCAATTACTCCTGTTTCCCAAAGTTATATTAATTGTTGAGGTGGTGACGTTTGCTGGTGCCAAACTGACTGATCCACTGTGCACAGGGCCAAAGAGAGAATTTCATTAAACACACTCCACCATACAGACTGGTAAAGAGGACAGTCCTTTAGCGCATTTAATTTGAAATGAACAGTGTCTTTGAGGTTAAAGAGCCAAGGAGCGTAAAGCACTGTGTGTGTTACTGTTCCTACACAGTTCATCTCATGTGGATGTAAATACTGTCTGAGAGTCAGCACCTCCTGGTCATTGTTTCCTGTTAGAGCCAGAACACTGAAATACTGCGTCGACACATCAAATAACGTGCCACCTCGCAGATCTCACTGTGTAAATTACATATTCAGTTAGAAGAACATATAACGCAGGATAAACTGTGCATGGTTGTTTTTCTCAGCCTGACTGTCACAGCAGCACATCTGTGACGTAGCATCTCTGCAAACCACTTCATTTCAAAAAGAAGATGAGACCGTGACTGACCGTGAACCAGGCGGAAGGCAGCTTAGCTCTGTGTGTGTGCGCAGGCCGGAGAATATCACTGCTCGAAAATCCATTTCCTGCAAGTGTTGCAGTCTCAAACAATATGCCCTAAATGCTCTGCATCCTCAAGTAAACCTATTAAGTCTGACACACAGCTAACTGTGAAAAATATTATGCCTCTTTCATCGCTTGCAAGTGAACAAATGATAATTGCAGCAAATACGTTCCTTCCAGCACCTATAATTTCGTAAACACCCAAACAGCTGCAAGTTCTCAGAGTTCCTCCACATCCCACGGTGGAAGAACAAACTCTTTTAATATTAGACTGAAAAGAGAAAAATGACGAGAAGAAGAAAGAATATCACAGAAACGCGACACGTCTCCAGATTTTTTAGGTATGCGGTGTATTATTGATAACCTGTGTTTTAATATGTAATCAGTGCGATATGTACTATTGATTTTGACCTAGAATCATGCCCTGGATAACTGGCACCATTATTGTTTTTCTGCATTGATAGCACTAAAATATTGTTTTTCTGAAGAGATTATTAAGAGTTATATAGATTCACTTATGGAGAATTTAATTGAATCTACAAGTTTTAAACCAGAAAAAGGCCTTAGGTGTTTATTCAAGAGCTCCTCATAAGCTAACAGTCACTGTTAGTATTGATCAAATCAGACTCCTTCAGGCTTTTATAATACACACAGTAAATCTACTGGATTGCAGCTTTGATTCAGCAAACGTAACTTATTTCTATATACTGAACAAAACACTGATTATTTCTTGATTCGTCCTTTTTTTAATTGAATTTTTGCCTCTTTCTCTAGTCAAAAATGGGATGGATATGCTCATTGTTCTGCGGCGAATACACCCAGAAATCTGTTCATGCCCAGTTGTTTTTACCTGCATGCAACTGTACCTTTCACCTCACTGTTTCTTCCTCCACAGCCCCCCTTCAACCCTCCCACATCTCCCAGGAGAGACATGGAAACGCCTGTGTTGGAAGATATGGCAAAATCTCAAGTTCTCTCTTGGTCTATACTGCACACGTTAATTGAGACATTGTGGGTTATGAAATAGCCACTGTCAAAAATATGCCGTCAAAACACAAAATGCTGCTTTGCCTGTTGCATGTTCACTCATCAAAACCCATCAGCAGAAGTGCTACAGTCTCCAGTCCTAATGGTCATGAGAACAGATATTGTGTTTGTGCGATCTTGTCGACCACAGTGTGTTGTGTTGTGCAAGAGAAAACAGAGTCGAGTGCTCACTGACGTCCTGGGATCTAATAAATCTGTGACCTTGGTTGGGAGGGTTTAAGGTGTTATGTGCCAGGATAAACCAGACCTCTGGGTGCCTTGTTAAGGCGGCAGGACGCACCTGCTTGTGGTGGTGGTCGTAGGAGTTGATGTGGTTGTCGTACTGTTGGTGTCTCACATACTGCTTATCGCACAGCTCGCAGTAGAAACTGGAGTCCCCTTCCTCCTAGATGGAGAGAGAGAGAGATGGACAGAAAGGAAGAGAAGAAAATATCAGTTCCTATATTGTGTAGTGATCCTGACCTACATTAACAAGATATATGGCTGTTTATATATAAGGCTGTTCATTTTCAGTTCATAATGATCAAAAAATAAATAAATAAATATATTTTTAAAAAATACCCTATTTTTTAAAAAGAAGCAGTTTGTTTTCACTCAGGTCGTCAAATGTCCCCAAACCTCCAAGAGTTCTCAGTTTTTACTGATCACTGATCACATAAGCTGAGCTGTTGACTGGGCTCCAGAATCTATTTATTGAAAAGGGATGGTACAAAAGAAACAACAAACAAAATGAAAACAAAACGTTTGTAGGTGGGAGTTGTGAATTACAGTCACAGCCAGTATGGGTCGTAAAACGTGTTTATGGGGATGTAAATTCATCATACTCAAGCTTTTGATTTGTTGTCTGTCATACAGTGTGTGTGTGTGTGTGTGTGTGTGTGTGTGTGTGTGTGTGTGTGTTCTCATAGAGTTTGTCATGTGGAGTGATGCTGTCTCTATTGCTTCCGATGGCTAATGGGCCCTTCAATCACAACTATTGATCAGCAATCTGAGTGTCTGAGTGAACACACACACACACACATGCACACACACAGACACACATATATTTCTGCAAACCTGCATACATGCATAGCTTTTAATGCAGCAGTGTGTCTTAAGCCCACACAGGCACTCACACATGTTGTAATGGACGATTTTACATTTAGGCTTCTACACACACAGGCACACACACACACACCATCTCCATTAATGGAAGATTGATTTATCTTTAAAAGTAGGGAACATTCAATCTGTGACACGACCTTCAGTGGAGGTCTGGCCGCTCTGTATGTGTATGTCAGAGTGTGTGCGTCACAGTTTGCATAAGTTGGAAATTTCCAACTTTTTGTCTCTAAAAACTGCAGCCGAGAAGCTTCCTGAATTCTGCAGCTGTTAGGAGACAGAGCAAAGGGAGAGGAGGGGCCCCGAGACAGAAAGACAAACACTGACTGGGCCAGACTGAAAATGTGACAGAGGACAGATGGAGACAAACAGACGGACAGTGACAAAAGCAGAGGGAAAACACAGACAACCTTGTTTAAGCCCTCGCGGTCCCAGAACAGCCGCCATGCTTGTCCATTACCACAGGGATCTCCTCCTTCAGTCAGCATTAGCTCATCGGACAAGTGATTACTGCTGCTACCATAATTCCATTAAGTAACGAATTTATGTTACATTATTCTATTACAGAACGAAACATTACATTTGCATTATTTAATCAAAGACGGCATTGGTTTGCATTATGTCATTAAAGATGTCGTTGGGTTGCATTAGCCCACTGAAGATGGGTTTTGATGTCCATTAAACATGGCTTGCTGGATAGCTTGGAAATTGCTGTTCAGTAAACTCAAATTAAAACACATTACAATTTAGGAAGCTCTCTGTACACTGCATCAGAGCAAAACAGATGTATTGTCTTGTTGCCATGTAAAAATCTCATTCCTTTTTTTTTTTTTTTTTTTAACTTTAGCTGAGGGAGAGTTTTGTGGAAATTGCCTGACCCATAGTGTGAATGAATTTTTCAAAACCCGCAGGACAAACTCTCAGATGCACAGCTGTGAGGAAAAAAACAAACCTCCCAAAGCCATCTTGCAAAGCATCTTGCAAGCTCAGTTTTTACCACAGGATTTTAGTCTGGAAAACATCTGCTGAGATGCATCTCGGTTTTTGGGGGTTTTGACTGCTGGTTCAACAAGACAAGCAATTTGAAGATGGCACTGGGAGCTTGTGATTGAAAAAAATGTGCAGTCAGTAAAACTGGCAGATTAGTCAGTTATGAGGATAATCATGAGTTTCAGCTTTAATTCATTTAGAAACTGACGCTGACATTTTTCCAGCATGAAAATCTAAAAACTGATCGTCCACTGATGGACGATTTGGGGCTTCAGCTTACATTGTTGACCACGAGGGGGCAGAGGAAAACAAACTGCAAACACAGCTCTGAAATACTCGGCTCATAATATGTTTATGGCTAATATGTTAGCAAACAAATACCTTTAACAAATCCGTTAGACACAGAGCATCTAAGCTGTGTTTCTTCTCACCTTCCTGACGTGAGTCCATTATTCACTCATGCAAACTGAGAGAAGGATCGAGCTCATAGATGCTCGACTTTCTTCGCATGTCTTGTTTGTATTGAGCCTCTGTTGTTTTTTTGTTGCGCAGCTGAGGTTCACTCTTGCTGTTGTTCAGTAGAAACGGCTGCTACAGTCCATGTTCAACCACTAAACCAAAACAGTGAGCTGAAAGAGCCTAAAGTCTGCTCAGGGCGTCAGAGGCAGGTGTTTTGGTTTGTAGACTGTTCACATCCAATTAGCAGAACTGGGTGTTTCATTTTGATTCTTCTGCTTTGTATTTTTTACTTTTGATCGAAAAAAAAAAGATAAAAGGAAAAAAGAAGAATCAGATCTACATTTAAGATGTCTCGCTCGACTCAGTATCTTGAAATGTACTACTTTTGCTGAAACAAAGCTGTCGGCTGTAACTAATTTGATTTTCGATGTCTTATAACTGGCTTGATAAGTCTGAAGTGTGAAGACTTGTGAAGTGAAGCTCCTCTGCAGCTTTTTTTCCTGGCCTCGCATGCTCGCTGAGCAGCTCCTGTAAATGACTTTCTCACTGAAGAGATCTCTTTTCCTCTGTCTCCCTCAGGGTTATGTTCTTTCTCCAACCTTGTACTTTCTTAACACTAATGACTAACCGCAGCCAGTATGTAGATAGATGTTTTTATCAAGTTTGGGAGTCAAGTTAGGTCATTTTTAATCTTTTGCAAAAGAGAGAAAATGGACACGGCCTTTGTGTGGATCCCTTTGTGCGCCCATGGAGTGGCAGATTATTCACTGCGTTTCCTTAAAAACTAAGGACAAGATCATTGCCCTTTTCTGAAACCTACTGTGATAAAATCCAAAAAAGTGAATTGGTGCACAAATATCTTGTCGCTCATTTCAAACTGTGTGTTAAGAAAAACACAATCAGACATATGATCTGTAGGAAGGCACTGCTGCATTTGTTCCTCCTGCTTCATGAAAGTTTCATTGCATACTTTTGAGAATTTTGAATTGCAGCTTGGCTCAACAGCATTTAGCAATAAAAACAGATCAGAGAGCTCGGTGAAAGGTAGCCAAGAAGGTTACTGGCGTTCAGCAGGAAAAACTGACTCAACCTTTGAGAAGCATATGGCGAGGAAAGCTGATGCTGCTCCTGACTGCCCCAGTCAGCCCCTTGGAGAGCAGAGTGAGCCCTGTGGGCAACATCGCAGAGTGCCAACATTCAGGAGTAAAAGAATATAGAATCAATTTATCCCCACTGCAGTTTAATTGCATAATATGCAGACAAAATGATGCAGCTTTTTATCTGCAGTAGAACGTCATATTTTCCGTGTTGTCTGTCCCTCCCGTTCTTGTGAACGCGATATCTCGGGAGCACCTTGATGGAATTTCTTCAAATTTGGGACGAACTTTCACTTGGGCTTGAGGGCGACCTCATTGGACTTTGACGGTCAAAAGTCAACGTCAGTGTGGCCTGAGATTTTTGGCCATAGCTCAAGAATTCATGTGGTAATTATGACAAAATACACTGTGTAGCATTTAGTGGCATCTAGCAGGGAGTTTGGTACCAACTGAATAACCCTCCCCTCCATTTCCAAGAGTGTAGGAGAATGTACAGTGGCCTTCAGGTAACATAAAAGTGCATATGGTCCTAGAGTCAGTGTTTGGTTTGTCTGTTCAAGGCTACTGTCGAAATATGGTGGTGCAACATGGCGGGCGCCGTTACAGGGGACCCGCTCCCTATGTAGACATGAAGGGCTCATTCTTAGCTAACGAAAACACAACAAGTCTTAGTTTCAGGTGACGAAACACTAAAGACATAATTATAAACATATATTCCAGTAGATTCCCCCTAAAACCTGCACACTGGTCTTTTAATGCCTATTATTAAATTTCTTCAGAGTCTCCATTAGATTTATGAGTCTGGACAGACAGAGATAGAGACAGAGAATCTGCAGCTTGACTGGCTGGCACAATAATTCTAGCTGTTGACTCCAGAGCTATTTTTATTTTATATTTTTTGACTGTATATTATATGCTGATGTAATTTTCTGTCTGTTTGTTGTATTATTGTATGTTTTTCATCACAAATCCTGCCTGGAAACAATTAAAAAAAAATCCTTCTGGGACTATAAAGGTTTAAATTAAAAGGGAAATTAAATGAGTGTGTGTATGCGTGTGTGTACATGTGTGTCTGTGTGTGTGTCTGTGTGTGTGCTTAGCCACCAGCATCCTCCATACAATCACAATAAGTGCATTTTTGTTATTGAAAGGAAAAGAAGTGGTTGACCTGCGCACCAGCGCCTTCTTACAATTTACCAAATGCACCACACAGCTCAGATAAAAGGAACTATTATATTATATTATATTATATTATATTATATTATATTATATTATATTATATTATATTATATTATATTATATTATATTATTAGTGCCCTGTTGTGGTCTTCTAGAGGGAAATAAGAGTTTATTAATTTGTTGTGAAGACATCCAGACTTCCACATTATAGCAGAGCAGAAAGCAGAGACAAACAATCTGTTGAATTTGTTGTATATTGTCAAAATGGACAAAAGTGTTTGTCCATATTAATCAAATGTAATAACACAAAGACAAAAATGGAAACAGAAGTAGTTAAACGTTTACATTACTAAATGTAAAGGACCAAAGTAATCGGTGTTTTATTATTAATTTAAACAACGTATTTGTAATTTGACAGCAAGAAAAAAAAATCAAAGATTTATTAACATCACAAACCTGGCAACCCAGCAGGGCCTTCTTTTGTTTGTATGCAGTTACTCTAATGACCAAAGAGTCAAAAAGAATTCCAGATTCATTATTTCATGGATGTGAATCATTAGAGAGACGACATGCATTATTTCTCTGTGAATAATAACTGAAAATATGTGAAGATTCTAGTGATAGTTGAACATTTTAATTACTGTTGCCGATAAGGCCTTTATAACAAACAGTGACTAATAAGAGGCAAATTCAGATATGCATGTGTACACCCAGCAAACGAAATTTCAAGGGAAAAGGGCAGAGCCAGATAAACCTGACAGATTTTCAACCTTATTTTTATGTTTTTCGTCATTGATTGATTGTGATAATAAGGTTCTGTTTATCGGTTAGCTTAGTTTACTGGTGGAAGAGCTACATGAGAGAATTTGGCTGCTTTTCAGGTCTTTGGCTCTGGGGAGCACACTCCTGCTCACTCAGCTGGTGGAGCTGCGGCATTTCGGCTAGCCAAAACAACTTCCCAGTTTGTATGCACAGGGGACCTCCTGGATTACTTCACATTTTTTAACATGTTGTCAGAGTCAAAGCTGTTGGTGGAGCCAGAGTTGTGCAGTGAGGGACAGCAACAAAGAGAGGCAGAGGCTCAGGCTGCTGTTGCTTTGGCCCGGCAGCAGCAGCTCTAGCTGGGACTATAAAGGCTGAGCAGCCCTGAGCTGACTGGATGTGTCTGTGCTCCAGCTGCCCACTGTGCTGCAGTGAGGCTTTGTCTGACTCCATATTTTTTTTTGTTTGTTGGATTCTGTTGCTGACACCAGCACTTAAGAAGTGTGTGTGACAGCAGGGGCCTGAAAAAAAAAAACCTACAACACAATGCAGACAGAACCATGAGCACTGTTAATGGCATCAAATAACTAACTTCCAGACTGTTTCTGTGAGCTGACTGCACTGAACATCACCAGGCATCAATATGAAAATTGAAAAGTGAGTTATATAAATCGACAGAATTTTAATAACCGTGTTTCACCGTGAAGCAGGTTCTATCCACACAGTAAAATTTAGTCCCTGAAATGCTGCTGGAACAATGATCGTATACATTAGCATAACCACAACTGTCGCAGAGCTAAATGTGGGAAAATTCATTTGCTTGTCACTTTCCATTCACACTAAAGCCTTGAAGCCATTATTTGGTTGTTAAGTATTCTTGTAAGTATAATTATTATTCTGTTAGTATATTTGATAAAATGTGAAAGATTTAAGATACAGCCAAGTAAAAAATATATAAATATACTTCATTCTGAGGGTTTGCCTGGTTCACATATTGTACAAACCTTGAATACTGGCTACAAAAAAGGAACACATTCACGTCAGCCTCACAATTAATAACAACTAGTGGATTTAGGGAATTTCAGATGACGACCGGATCTCCCTGTTGGCAAAAAAAAAGCAGAGGTGCCAACAAATCAGTGCCAGAATGATGCAAAGCCACCACTGCTGGCAGTTTAATGTAAATCAAACCCAACGCTAATGCTCATACAATCGATTATATTAATTAGAGCAGAGACAAATAACCTACATGGTTTATTTATATGTGGTTTAACCTCTTAATGAACCTTTACAATAAATGGAACATAGTAAAAAGAAGATATTTAGGCCACATTTCTGTACACCTCATATAAATATAGATCAAGTAATAACAGTAACATAACATGGCATGAATGTAGGATACGGTTCTCACATACAAAGCATGCTACACCACAAATGCTTGCAGGATCTCTAGTTTTGGAAGGATGCTAAAGTTTTTATCAATTATACGTGCTACCAGCGCAGACATGACATCTATATAATTAGCAGGATGACATGATAACAAAGGAAGCTGGTGGCTGAAAATGATACCATTCTTACAACTTCATGGCAACTGCAAAGATGTTTTGATCTGGGATAATTTGTCCCACAGTGAGCTCAAGGCCAGCATCAAAGGTCTAAAAACAGAGTGTAGTTACACACGAAACGCGGCGTGTTAAGGGTCAGGAGCAGATCTGTATAAGGACGGGAGGCTCATGACTTCACAGCACTTTTAAAGGACCAGAACTTCCCATGACCCACTCTGGATGTGGAGTCTCAAACACAAGAGACAATGATTGTGTGTGAATGTGGGCTGGAGCCTAAAGATTTGAGAGATCAAACCTATGGCAGTGCCCCTGGCTTAATATTCGTAATGCAGAATTTTATGCATATTTCACAAGTTGTGTTGTGTAAAGAGAGCGAGGATGAGTAACATTTAGAACAGGGCTGTGCTGCAAACAAATTGAAACCGATGGTCCTGACTACTTCTGACAATAGCACATCCAAAGAACAGCTTACATAATGCAGATGATGAATTTTGAGTTTAAAAGTACAGCTCTCTGCCAACAGGCTTGAACATCCCAAAACTGAGGATAAACAGCAAAATATGCCTTTGCTAAAGGTGGTTTTGCAAATCAATTTTTTCTCCTTGATGAGTCAAACTTTGCAGAGTTTTCAGGCAGTTTTTCCACAATGATGTTTGTTAGTCTGCTGTCCTCTGGTTAAGTCCAGCGTTTCGTCTCTTCAGTGCCTGGTTAATTAGAACAAGTTAACCTAATTATCTTAATGGGATATTACGTCATTTAGAACTTTGACTGACCTCTGACAGGAACCTGCAGCAGCTGCTAATTGTCCTCACTTTCCCATTTAGCATTAATTTGGTGATTTGCGGGTCAGAAGAGGTTAAAACTGGACTGAATGTGGTTGAGAAGCGCACGTGAAACAGCTCCTAAGTAATAATTAAGATGCTGTAAATGAAATACAGTTGAAATTACACCAAAGTTACCCCCCATCTACTGGGAGGTTTATATGTGTTTCTTTAATCATCACACATCCTCATGCAAAGTGAAGTGTAAATAATGAAACAATACAAGACAGGCTAACTGTGTTGACACATTTGTATGCATCAACCAGTTTATCGGTGCTTCTTTTTCAGGTCAGGTCATCTTGACTACCCATTCTTTGTTCTGACAAACACATTAATACTTTATGGACAATTCAGAGTTTCCTTTTCACCTGACCTGAACTCGATGGGTGTTGTGGTTTTTGAGAAGAACATGTAAACTCTGCTTAAAAAAGGCTCCGGGTTTGAACCCGGTACCTCCTTTCCCTGACTTCTCTGAGACACATGACAGACTACATGTTGGAACTAACCGACCTCAGCTCACCGTCTCTCACAACTTCCTTGACGTAGAAACGTAATCGATAAGGTGTCAGGGACCGACAGTAAATAATTTTGTTCGGGACGAACTACATCTGTTTTTTCAGGTCATTATCAGGCTGATGTTGTAAAGTCTTAACACAGCATAAGCCACCACCCTCCACCAAACTGATGCACTTTAAATGCTGTATTTCCTCTGCTGACCCCCCCTCCCCCCCCTCCCCACCGCCCACCCCCCTTATACTCCAATTAATTAATTCCATTTGATCTCTAGCATAAGCCCAAGTGTTTTAGTCAGTGCACATCAGGTCAGCTGAATATGCTAAAATTATTCTACAGGACCGAGTACAAGGCAACATGATAATGAGGAAAAAGGTTCCAATAATAAATGAACGATGACTGATTAGTTACATGATCAGCTCTTTAAAGGAACTTTATTTCTCCTCTAATTAGTCCCACATACCATAGTACTTTCCAGGAAACATCTGAGGAACTTATTAGGAAACTAGTTGGAAGTTATGAACACATAAAATACAGTTTATCGTCACTCCTTACTCAACCCCCGCCAGACAAGAACGTTGATATTGGACGATTCTGCAAAACCCAGTTGATGTTCAATTACAGTGAAATAAAAATTCTTGCCTTCTTTAATATCTGCACAACTACAGTGTGAAAGAAAGAAAGAAAGAACTATGGGTAGTGTATGGTTAGAGATCAAATAAAAAACTTTGGAGATTTGTTCTAAATCTGACTTTTTAACTACCAGATTGTAACAAACATTAGGGCCCATTTTTCAGAGCTGTGCTTTAATTTGGTGAATTTGCTTGTGAGATTTCTGGCTGAGATCTCTGTGAAACATCCTTTCTTCTTGGCTGGTCAGCTGTGCAGCAGCCAGTGAATTCACAATTTTTAGCAGCCAATTTGATTTCGTGTCTGCCAAATTATTTTTTGGACCACAAAAGTCTGATCAAACACAGGTGGGCTACCTTCCAGAGTGGCTAGTAGTCCTGACAGGCTTCAAAATCAGCACACACACACACACACACACACACACACACACATGCGTGTGCACAGCCTCCCTCCCACACACACATATTACACACTGAAACTCTCTGTGTCTTGATGGCGAATATTTCATGGCTCATTTGTCTGAGTGTCTGAACAACAGAAAGCGAGAGAGACAGAGAGATAAAAACTAATGATAGAGACAGGAAGAGAGAGGATGAATAATAGAAAGAAAAGATGAGAGGGAGCGCAAATAATAAAAAAGAGAAGATGAGACAGTGGAGGGAGAATGGGTGTTGAAGTAATGATGCAGGAATAACATCCTCCTTATTGTCTCTGCATCTCTGTGTGTCTCCAATCTTTGTCTTGTTCTCCTTCTGTCTCCTCCCTTTGCCTCTCTGTATCTCTGTCTTTCTTTGTCTATCTCTCATCTTTCAAGTCATTTCATCATCAGCCATGCAGCGGAGACAAGGCCGAGTCAGAAATCACTCCGAGACGGTTTTTTTTTTTTACTTGAACCGAGACCGCAAAGGCCCTTTCTGTGGTTCACATCCATGGATGGATTACTGCACAGGCCTACCATAGATGGCACTGAAATGAGAAATGAAAAGAGACAAGAGACAGAAAACAACCGCAAAGTGACGCAAAGCAAATACACAATGATGCAAAAGAACCACAAGGAGATGCAGATCTATTACAAAGAGAAAACAGGCAAAAAGAGACACAAAATGATTACAAAAAGAAGCAAAGTGACGACAAAACGATGGAAAATGGATTTAAAGAAACAGAAATAAAGACTCAAAAAACAACCAAGAGACTCAAAATGACCACAAAGAGATGCAAAACTTCTACAAAGAACTGCAAAGCAGTGATGAAGAGGTGTATTTTGTGTCTCTTTCAGTCTGAGTGTCTTTCCCCTGTGTAAGAACAGTGGGGGGGCTTTTACATGTCTGTGTCCAGAGGCCGACTGCCTCATAATCCATCCATGTTCACATCTGATCTTCTCAACTATCTTAAGATCCAGAGTCACATTCTTAACAGCAGGGCTCCTCTCTACACCTGCCTTTAACATGCAGCTCTTATCCAGGTGGATCCCAGACAGGAATTACACCACATTTCAGTTACACCCACCTTTTAATAATGAATCTCAAATATATCACAGCAAAATGCACATAGGTGCCCCCCCCACCCCCACCCAGGCACCTTTCTCTCACAGCTAATTTAAAATGACTGGATTCGTGAGTCTCGAGCGTCGACTCCTGGGAGGTCCTCAGGGCTGCGTGGTACATTTCTTTAACTTTAAAACTCGTCTTAATTAACACCCCACAGGCATCATCTGCTTCTCGTTATCAGAATGGTCCTATTGACACCCTGACCAGATATGTGCGAATAATTCTGTTAGTTTGAATTACTTAATTGCAAAAAAAAAAAAAAAAAGCAAATACAAAAGAATAAGAAAATCTGATGTTACAGCAGCGTTCAGTGGAAGAGGTAATGAGTCGTGTGTCTGAAGCACAAGTTCCTTTGATAGGAATGTGACATCCCCGAATCATGACTGCTTTCTTCTCCGGCTCTCCCTCTTGCCCTCCCCTTTCCTCCTTCTCCTCCTCTTCTGCTCTCTCATTATGTGCTGCTTTAATTAGCCCGTCTGAGTTGGCAACCGGACTTCAGAGAGACAGCAAGAGAGGAAGATAGAGAGAGACAGACAGGGATGGAGGAGGAAAAAAATAGAGAGATAAAGGAAGAAGTAAAGAGGGTTTTTGATGTCTACAGTGTACTTTGTAGGTTAATTACACAGGCTTACCCTCCCACTTCTCTTTCACTTTTTTCTTTCGCGATACAAAAAAGATGCGTGGATGTAGGATGTTGGACTTCAATTTTCTTGCAATAAAATAACTAAGATGAGTAGATAAATAGGTCATATGACACACTGTGTGTTGAAGCACTCAGAAACAACCATAATTCAATTTTAAATAATCATTTACTGTAGCAGTTTGCTTACTTTGCCAACTTTTGACTCATAATAATCACGTTATTCAGGTCAGTGAATTTACTGTTGAACAATTAAAAGCATCCGTCGTGGTGTCAGAGGTTTTTCCTCACTAACGAGAACAAAATAAAAGTCTTAAGGAAACACTGAGAAATTGTAACTAATTGCTGTAAACAATTAGTTGATTAATTGATCTGCTGTTCAATAGAAAATTACCATTTTGCTAATCAACTCATTGTTTTATTTTTCAAGCAAAAATGCCAAACATTCTCTTAATTTTATTTTCTCTGTTTGTAAACTGAACACTTTTGTTCACTGACTGTTGATTGGACAAAACAAGCAGCCTGAATAAAGCAATTTGCACGAGGGAAATATTACTGGGTCCATTTACAGACTGAATGTATTAATCGATTAATAACCACCAGATGATCTGATGATGAAAACAATCGTTGCAGCCCTGACAAAAATAGTCGGCTTTAAAAATAGCGCGTGTCTGCTCCTGCTAACTTTGGTCTGAAAATATTTGTTGCAGCCTTCAGATTCCATATGGGTTGAACTCCATTGTGTATGTGTTGTTGTTGCTGTTGTGCCTCAGCGTGCTCCCACGCAGGCCGGATACCGGCCAGATTGCCAAGTTGTGTTTAATGCCAGCTGCTTTTTAATGGTGATTTTTGTTCTCAGTGTGAACTCTGATTATGTGTGCGTTCGTTCATCCGTCCAGTCAGATGAAGCTCAGACAATAAAACCAAAAGTAATACTTGGTCTCTTTGATGCTCTGCTCCTTGCATATGATAGTATGTGTAAAGCTGTGGTATGTATGCAAAACATAATCTCCTTTTTTATTCTGGAGACGCTGACACTGTGTGAAGAATTGAACATAATACAAATTCATTTTGCATATTTCCGTGTTACACAGCATCTGTGCTTTGCTGCCTGCTTTACTATTCATTTTATGACTTCCTACCTTTTACTACCTAATTTGGCTGTTGTACTATGATCCTTGTCCCTCTCTGTAGACACCTCTGTAAGAGCTGGTAGAGTCTTTAAAAGGACATGATCCCTTTGTGCCAATAATCCACTGGTTCCAAACCATTTTAGCTTGTGACTCTTTAAATCAAAGCAGCACCTACTTGTGACCCCATGTCTATGAGTTGAAGAGCTGAAGAAGTAAAACCATCCCGTCTTCCACAACAAGCAGCAAAGATTAGAGTCTGAAAAGAAACATGATTTATGAAGAGAAAGTGTTTTCAGTGCTGTTAGTTATCTTGCAGTCCGTGTTCTTTATCTGCTGATCTGCTGTTTGTAAGAGTCTTTACAGAGATGTTTAGTGTTGCACCTCCATGTTGTTGGAGCTCACAATGACAAGACAGACCAAATCAAAGACAGATCCGGAACAAAAAGGTCAAAATCAAAGCAGCAGAGGCTGAGGTGTCCTGACTTTTAGAGCCGTGTATGGTATTTTATTTCAGTACTGTTTGAATGTATTGCCATTTACAGAAACGGTTATAGACATTGAATGTAGTTAATTTTTTTTATATATACACATTTGTCTTTTTCATGTATTTGTATGGGCATAATGTAAAGGTTTATGTGTGTAACCCTATCTTCTTTCAGCTTTATTGTCTTTTTTTCCACTGTATGTCTGTTTCTGTCTATTGTTCTTGGAACTGTGATGAAGTTACACAGAGAGAAATGAAAAACGAGTCAAACTTCTTGTACGTGTACACATACTTGGCTATGAAGCTGATTCTGATGTGTTGTGTGTAAAATCAGTGGGGTCTGTGGTTTGAGATTCATTTTCAAAACGACTTTGATGCACCTTAATTTCTCAGACTCTCTTTGAGCGCACTGGCCCTTTAAGAAGTCCCACCAACTTTGCGACAGTGGGATGAAAATGAGACGGACATATTGACATTAATATTGCATCACTTTCAAGAGTGTTTGCCATGTTGTTTCGTGAACACGACCCACATTCCATCCAAACAGTCTTATCCAATGAATAAACATTGTTCAAATTAGCCAAGACAAACACACACACACACACACACACACACACACACACACACACACACACACACACACACACACACACACACCCACA
>JBBMJY010000003.1:2647054-2670946 GCA_037833715.1 Toxotes lorentzi | reverse complement strand
TGTGTGTGTGTGTGTGTGTGTGTGTGTGTGTGTGTGTGTGTGTGTGTGTGTGTGTGTGTGTGTGTGTGTGTGGTCAGCTTGGCAGAGCTTCTCCAGGCTGAGTGAAGATTATGGCTCAAAGATTTTTCACTTCTCTTTTTTCCCCCCTGTTCTTTCCCTCTATCACCCCCCCCCCAACCCACTCTCCTCCTGTCTCTTTATTGCTGTTCACTCCATCAATCTCTGTCTTTCCTCCCACAAAGAAAAAGAAAAGTGTCATTAAGGAATTTCTAAGAGGCAAGAGGGAATGGAAGAGATAGAAATAAAGAGATAGAAGGAGATCAAGATGAATAGATGGAGAGGTGAGGGAGGAGCAGAGGAGGCAGGTGGGTAAATAACGACAGGCCGAGGGGACTGAGGGGTAAAAGACGGATCTCAGCTAAGATCGAGAATTATTTTGCAAATCGTGAAGCAGAGACAAAATGCTGTGGAAGGGATCGATGAATGAAGCTGTGAAAAAAGCCTCACGACGGCGCTTTTAATATTCGACATCCAGAGTCTCGGACGTCGAAAATGCAGCTGGAAGCTCGAGTCACTCTCCTCCAGTCAGAGAGGTTGTTCATCCGAGATCTCTCAGGCATTATAGCTATATTATGGGATGTCTAAACCACTGGCATTGCTCCATTCTAATTAACTACCTCACAGCATATATCTGGCTCCTCAGACATTTAGTTAATGGTTTGCAGCAAGGCATGAGCAATCCAATACTGCAATTAGAAAGGTTTACTAACTTCCTAGCAGAAGATACCTGCAACATAATTACTTAAAGCCTAAACCTGTAATGGCAAGTCCCATTTTTTTTTATCACATACTTAGGTAATGAATTTCTGAGCAGAATAAATACTCTTAATCCAGTAAATCACCGTCAGCTGAGCCAGCTCAGGCTGTAAAATATAAGCAAGCATTTGAATGGTGAATGATTCACTGTTCTGATCCATTCGCTCATTCATTCTCATTAAGATTTTTTAACATGTTTGACCTGAGACCAAAGACGTCACTTACGTGTTATCCGGCGGAGACATACCGCTAAATAAACAAAAGATGATTTTACCGTCCCCACCTCTCCTTATGCTCCTTCCTGACTGTCAAAGACTTAAACATCTGCGCAAGTTGGTGGAAACAATCTTTATGAGACGGACTAACATGTTTTAGTCTTAACATATCGAATGCCTGCACCATCCTTTGACATGTGGGTCTAGGAATAAATGTTTTGTGCTGCAGGTTTCAGAGCTGTTTTGCTTGTATGTTCCCAGGCTAATTATTTGTCATTTCACATGTTGCACTCTGCATGTGTTTGCCCCCCACATGAGCAAATTATATATTCTGAGTATAACAGTAGCTCAGCTGACAAATGCAAAGTACAACCTTGCTGTGCCCTACCTCCATCCCTCTCGTCTCCCTTCTGCACCAGCCATAACAAATTTTTTTCCCCCTCACCTAATCCCTATACATCTCTTTTTATTCTCTCGCCCTCTATCACTCATTTCCCCTCCTCTGCATCTTCCTCTGTCGTCTCACTTTCCCCCTCATCCCTCTCTTTGCTCTCTCTCTCTCTCTCTCTCTCTCCCCCCATCTTCACATCTGTCTCTCGCTTCACCACTTCCCTCTCTACTCCCATTTCTCTGCTGGCTTCATATCTATCTCTCTCTCTGTCAGGGGTAGAGGAGGCAGAGTATCATTTAGAGAAGATAGCTTTTGCCGACATGCCGATGCACTCACACACAAACACACACACACACACACACACACACACACACACAACACACACACACACAAGTTAGCTTGGCTATCCATTGTCTCCCAGTGCGTCTCTGTGTTTGGTGGGCAGCTGCTAAACTAGATGTTATAAAGTGCAACTGGTGCTCTGTTTGGGGAGAGCTTGAGAGCAGAGAGTAATGGAAAGAGAGGAGTAGGAGGTAGAGAAAAGGGGGGAGGGAGGAGGAGAGGGGGGGGAACAGTGGATAGAGAGAGATGAGGCGGGGGAGATGGAAACAGGAATGAAACACAGGAAAAAGCGAGGCAGGGGGAAAAGCAATCCTGTTGGCGCTGATAGATTTCTGAGAGAACAATGTTATCTCTGCCTGCCTCTCCACACACACACACACACACACACACTCAGATACCCACACAAACACTGCGACGCACACCTTGTAATAGAGAGAGCTAACAAATCTTTGTGGAGAAGTACATGTATCCGCAGCCTTTATTTTACAACCAAGAAGCGCTCCAAAGGCGGCGCGGCAGACTTCCAAAGAAGTCGAACTGTCCCGAAATAGAAACACGGTCAAACTCGTCGGTGCATACAAATCTGTGTGTGTATGTGTGTGTGTGTGTGTGTGTGTGTGTGCGCGTGTACTGACTGTGGCTTTTTGGTGTTGGTTTATTTACATTCCACACTGCATGGTGCCGCGTGGTGAGGAAAAAGGTAAACCGAGGGAAGCCGGAAATAGCAGTGACAGAAAATGTGAAGCAGGAGATGTTCAAGCTGTGGTGAAAGAAGCTCTGAAAGTTTTGATTTGATTTTCAACATAATCACCTTCTCCACAGTTAATCTAATGGTTCATATGTTTAAAACAATGACATATCGGTCATTTGTGAAACTGTTTAAAATAAAATATGTTTCTGTATCACTGTACAGACAAAGTCCTCTCGCGGACCACCTGAATTTTGACTTGTGGAGAAAAGGCAGAAGTAATGTGACGTTGTCATAAAGAGTCAAAGTCAACACAGAGAAAAGGTCAAAGTGGATGGATGGGTCAACATCTCTTTTCCATTTTCCCAAAACAGTCGACGGTGGTTTCTTTTAACCATGTGTTCATTTTGTGCTTATTTTAACTTGTGACCTTTCTCTAACTGTTACCACAAACTGTAACTATAGCTGTAGGAGACCAGACAATGGTCACATGAATCTATGTAACTGTGATTTCTTCCATTTTGGATTCAGTCCAAAATCACCCTCCCACCACCCTCACCTCCCCTGCAGGTCAGATGGGGAGGAAACTCTGAATTGTTCATTAAATGTGAATGTGTTTGTTTCTGCACTGTGACAAAACCAAAGAAGCTGAACCAAGATGCCGAAGTGACCTGAAAAAGAAACACACTTGAACTCCTTGTTGCATACAAATGTGTGTGCATACTCTCACTTCTGGTTATTTGTTTATTCGCAGTCCACAGAAGCATCTGGTGAAATAAGAGGTACTTTAAAACTGAGCTGCATTTGGTTGAGAAGTGTTTTTTTTTTTTGTTTATACATATCACCATTGTTTTAAGAGCATTTAAATGACTGTTTCAAAATGATGCAGGTCCTGACTACACATTGCAATAATCTGTTCACGTCCCAGACGTCGAAAAATCCTCAACTCTTCTCACATCTCAACCAAATTTAGCCCGGTTGTAACCTTGATGTCTAGACATCTGTTGACCTGATCATCAAAACCGGTATCAGTGACAACACGGTCAACAGGCTGCGGTGAGGGAACAATAAAAGCTGCCGTAAGAGTTTGAGGATTTAAAATTCATCTGATCCACAGTAGCCGACCGCGAGGCGGTGAACCAGAAGGCAGGAAATGGAGATGCTTTGCCACAACGCAACACAACCAATCATGTGGCATTTTACACTTATCACAGACGGTCACAAAGTGGCGGCTGGTGTGTGAAACACTCGACGAGTTCAGCCTGTGAGCGTGTGCACACTCGGAGGTACAAAGCCAATGTGGTGTGTCGTGATTTTTTTTTTTTTTTTGTAAATGTGCCCTTTTGTCTCTGAGAACTTGTCAAAATTAGATTAGTTTTCCGCAGCAAGCATGGCCTTTATACACATACAAACACACACTACGAAACACATAGACAGCTGGGCGCACATTCACACACAGTCACTCACACACAGAAGGACAGACAGACACACACACTCAGGGATAGACTCAGCTTGCCTGTGTGAGGCCAATTCATTTTGCCACAAGTGGTCCCAGATTGGATCTGGTCAGAGTCCCATTACGCCTCACCTTGGCTGACCTTAAGCTACCCCACCCCACTCCAACACACACACACACACACATGAACACACACTTAGTCATGCACATATACACACAGACAAATGAAATCTCAAAACAAAGCCCCCCCCCCACACACACACACACGTATGCACACAGGTAGCCACACCAAGACACAGGTCAGGTCATCAGTGCAGACAGGCGCACACACAGACAGACACACACACACACCGTTATTGATTGTGTGTAATGTTATCTAGATGGGATCACGTCTATTGATTTAGAAAGAGGGGTCACTCTGATCAATGCTATCTGCCCGTCTGCTGTGTCATTAGAGCAGAGCCTGAGTGCCAAAATATCTGACTATCTTTCTTTCCTCTTAGAAAGGCCACTGAGCAGGAGAAGAAATTACTTGTTTGATCTCAGGTATCAACAGCGCCCGACACTGCCCATGTGCCCTGGAGCAAGGGCATCTATAGGTCATCTGTGTTTACGCTGTCCTCTCCGCTCGGAGGACTTGTACCAGATGTTAGCTTACAGCCGTTTACTGAGATAACTGAGGCAGCAGTTCACGAAGCCTCAGATGTGTGTGTGTGTGTGTGTGTGTGTGTGTGTGTGTGTGTGTGTGTGTGTGTGTGTGTGTGTGTGTGTGTGTGTGAGTGTCCGTCCCTCGGGCTGTTATGACCAGATGTGTCCCTTTTGCCATCATTTTTTGCCCCACTGCTACTTAAACTCCATCAGGCAGACACACACGAGACCGACACACACACACACACACACACACCCACACACACATACACACCCCATAGTTTGTTAATCATTTCATAAAGTTGTTTGTTAAAACCTGTAGCTGTAAAACCTGTCCCAGGTTGTTTAAGAAGGTGACAGCCAGACGTGTGTTACGACTCAAACAGTAAAAAATATTGAGCAATTACAGGCTGCTTTTAATCTGCAAACAGTGATGAGAAATTACAGCAGCTTGATCACTGCTTTCTACGAACTTTGTTTTACGGTGATGGGACGCGACGTCGCCCCCCGACCTCCACGTGTCTTTCATCTGAAATGTTCCCTGGACTATCAACAGAAATGTTTTAGGATTTATCTCATCTTCCTGTGGCTGTGAGGACATGAAGTTCACACAATGACAGGAGTGAATACTCTCTCTGTTCACACACACAGCCTCGCTCTATCTCTCTCTATCTCAAACACACACACACACACACTGCAGTTGCCTCCAGTCAAGCGTGTCTTATTGGCCTTCTGTTTGACTTCCTATTCGGCTCAGTGTGTGTGTGTGTGTGTGTGTGTCGCTGTGAGGGTGTGAGAGATCCAGATGGAGATGGGTTTATAATCACGGGACAGTTGTTGTTTTTATTATTATTTTATCGTTGTTTTTACTGCTCACTAAACTGAGAATGAAGAGCAGAGGAGAAGAGAGGAGAGGAGAGGAAAAGAAGATGAGACGGGCAATAGATAAGGAAAAAGGGGAGTAGGGAGAGGAGAGCAAAAGATAAGTACAATAGGAAACAGGACAAGAGGGAAATGAAAGAAAAAAGAAAGCAAATGTCTTTAAAACAAGGAGACGAGACAAAGGTGAGAAAAAGAGGAGAGAAAGAGATAAGAGGAGCTGCAGATAATGATGAAAGGTGAAGGGAGGAGGAGAAGATGAAGGCTGCCAATGTGACGGAGAAAGGAAGAGGAATAAAGACGAAATACAAAAAGGGAAATGAGGCTGAGAAGAGAAGGAAGAGGAGGGAGAAATGAAAGGATAAAAAGACGAGTGGAAAGCCAGGTTGCAAAGGGCTTGTGAATGAGGAGAAGGGGTTGGTGGGTTGGTCAAAGGAGAGGACGGGAGACGAGTGGAAACGGGAGGAGAAAACAAACAGAAAAGGGGGGAGGAGAGGAGAGCAGAGAAGTGATGATGGGAGGAGGAAAAGACAAGTGGAAAGCGAGGTTAGAAATATCTTGTTAAGAAGAAGAGACAAAAGAAGGTGAGAGGGAAGTAGAGAGGAGCAGTCAGTAAGTACAAATGAAGGAAGATGAAAAGATAAGTTGACAAAAAAGCTGCAAAGGTCTTGTTGAAATATGGAGAGGAAGAAGCAACAGAAAACATAAGAAAGAAATGGGAGGAGAGCAGAGAAGTAAGGGATGAATGGAGAGATGAGCGATACTTTAGAGAAGAAAGAAGAGCGAAAGATAAGTGCAAATGATGAAAGGAAAGAAAGCGGGAGCTAAGAGGAGGAACAAATAAGGGTGAAAAGAGGAGATACGTGAAGAGAAAAAGATGAGCAACGCATCAGTGAAAAGGGATGAGCAGAGAGAAGCTGGCGAAAGACAAAAAGATGAGTATAAATATCTTATTGGAACAAGGGGAGGAGGAGAGAGAGGAAGAAAGTGATGGAAGAAAGAAAGAGGAAGATGGAGGATAAGAGGAGTAACTAAGTGGGAAAAGGGGAGGAGAAGTAAATAAACGACGGAGGAAAAGATAAGAAAAGTTGGCTTTTAGGCGAGAGGAAAAAAATAAGTTTCAGTGATGAAATGGGAATAGAGGAGAGAAGTGAGTGATGCATGAAGGGGGGAGTAAAAATGATGAAAGGGGAAGAAGGGAGGAAGGAAATGTGGCGTGAGAAGCAAAAACCTGCAAACTTTCCAAAGCAACAAAACTTTATCTCCGAGCATTTCAGCCTTTCTTTCTTACTCTTCTCCATCTGCTTCTGTTTCCTCTGTCACTTTCTCTCTCTCTCTCTGACTCTTTATCTCTCTCTCCCTCCGTCCCTCCCACCACATTCGCAGGGTTCATCCAAGTCGCGTTGACGCCCACTCACCTCCAACATGCTACCTCAGTTTCCATGGTAATAGAGTAGCGACCGTGCTACATAAATATATACTTTAACATTCAGCACCCCACAACTCATTAAGAACATCTTTGGATGAGAACTTTCTCTCTCAGGGTGTTGTTCTTCTTAAAGGGCCACGTCACTTCATTCAGTTCCCGAGAGAGTTGCGTGAGCGCGGAGCCAGACAAACAAGAGAACATTTTCTAGTTCACGGCTCATGAGAGCATTTGAACAAAGCTCATTTGGGTACAAAACCCCACACATTATTTTAGGTGTCCCTAACGTGTGTGACATTAACCCTATGAGAGGTTTGTAAAAAAACAAAACTGAAAACAAACACATTGGAAACTCTTTCTAATACAGGCCGCAGTTTTCTTAAATGTAGCTGTTGGTACGGTGGAAGAAAACAATGCTGAACAAGGGAGTGACAGTAATACGTTATTTTACAGTTCTGCTCATTTCTGGAAAGTTTCCTGGATAGAGCCACGTAATTTAGTTCTAATTACAGGAAAAATGGAGACAAAGTTCTGAGCCTTTTAATTTAGTTAGCCCGGAACCGTGAAGACTGAGGCGATGATTCAACCTTTTTCTTTTTTTTTTTTTTGTATGAATGAACTGCTGCATTTATTAACAGCAGCCGAGTTGCCAGGAGGTGGTTGGGGTGGATGGCAGGCGTACACCAGGATCTTTCTCCAAACCGTAACCCTAACACTGTGAGTGTCTCAACATAACCATTCAAAGTTTAATAATGCTGAAGTCACTACAAGTGGATATTGTTCTGCAAGATCGAAAACAAAATGTTGTCTGTGAACATCTCACAGATACTTTCAGTTCACCAAATACATCAGTTAACAACACTTTACGTTTATTGGAAACATACTCGAGTCACAATTATGTTTACAAAACATATTTACTGTTGCAGATTCATTTTAGATTTTTGGAGACAGGGTTGAAAAAAGAAGAAGCAGTGTTTCATCCAGATGTGCGATTTCAATATATTTAGGAGATATTTTAGTTTTGTACAGAATAAACAGAAAAAACAACATTCAGCCAAGTAGTCACAATGTGTCACACACACACACACACACACACACACACACACACTTCTGTGTCACACAAACACACTCATGCGGACACACACATACACTCACACACTCTTGCACTCTATCTGTCCCTTTGCAGCAGATGGCTCCACAGTCATAGCTGATGTTTCACACATCAGTGAAGCACACCATGTACTCACAACTACTGAATACACACCCTCACTCTGTCACACACACACACTCACACATGGATACACTCATGTCATTTAAGTCACAACTACTGAACACACTGACACGGAGAAACATGCTTGCACACGCACACATGCGTAACTGCTCAAACCCAGACGGGCTGACCGCTTCACTCCAAACACACACACACACACACACACACACAGGCAGTGATACACACACATGCCCAGTCACTTAGTCACACACACAGACGTGTACACATGCACATGCATGCACAGAGTCTCCTCATTGGTGCTAATTTATGGAGTGAGGAGCCATGTTTTTGGCAAGTTAGCTCAAACCTCATAACACACACACACACACACACAGGTTTACAGCAGTAATGGCTGAGAGGCAGTAGGTTATAGTGCAGTATTGTCCTGGGTGTTGTTGGGCCTGATGTCAAATAGCCGATAACACCAAGTGAGAATATTGCACAATAACCCAGCAGCTCAAGGACATTATTACTTTTACAAGGCAGTCAGCAGCACCTGTGAGTTTAATTGAAAACACTCAACGCTAAATACAGACGCACGATAAAGAAAATAAACCGTACCACAGTTAACTAGTCTCTTCTTTCACTGCTGGAGTTGGAGGGTGTTTTAATCTGGAGCTCTGAAACAGAACACTGTCACTTCCTCGAGTGCGACTGTGTACTTCACACATCCGGCACAGGAAGCCTCCAAAACAAATAAGTTGCTCAAAAATATTACTGCTGAGAGAAAATTAAATGCTCAAAAGGAATTTGATGTCAACGTTTTGTGCCAAGTAGGGTGTAGAAAATCAGCGTTATTTAACTTACTGGAATCAATGTTTCTATAGCAACACAACTCTGGCCTCGCTGATATTGGGAAAGGTGTGAAAAATTCCCTGACAGCTGGTGGGCTATCATGAATTAATGTTGCCGCAGAGTCGCTGTGAACTGTGTACCTGATCTACAAAAACACACAATGGAGAACATAGGAGTGGGATTCATGTACACTTGTTGAATGATTTTAAATGTTGCTTTAATAAATTTAGACTTTGGACCACCCAGTGTGGACTGGAGACGAGCAGTGTTGACAGCATGAATAGTAACACAGAGAGACACTGAGCTCAAATATCTTTGGCACATTCAAGCAATTAAGGTACAGAAAAAAATGATTCAAGGTGTTAGAATGATTTGTTTTTCTTCAAAGAGGAGAGAAGAGGGTGATATCAGGATGCAGTGTGAGATGTGTTTGCTCTCTGCAGCAGCAAAACGCTCATCTGTCAAACAACAGAGGAACTGAGGAACTGAGGCTAAAATGTGGTTTAATATGATGATTATAGTATTATGTTACAGTGGTTTGATTTGGACATTATGTTCCTCACATTAAAGATGTTTAGAAACATATCTGAGGGTATTTGTAACATCACTATGATGTTTTAAAATACCCCAATGGTTTGAGAAAATAATCTCACCACAAGGTCAAGTGATTGAAAGCTTCAGAGTACATATTACAGGGACCTTGAAGTGAGAATGTTTTCTCAATGATTGTGTCCAAGGATGAAGAGTGAACTTTAAATCTCAGCCTTCATGACAAAACATACAAAAAGTCCTTAAAGTGCTCAGAAAAAAAGTTTCCATGGTTAAGAATGGAGTGTCGTGAACTTCAGGAAACCAGCAGATTCTCACTCTGCCAAGGAAACAGTCAGACACATAACCCCAATAAAACCACACTGTGATGTTTTTACACTTCGGTTTTCAGAAGGATTAAACAAACGGACACATTGCATCAGTTAGTGAGCCTAAGAGCCGCTGGTGGACGGCTTTGTTACCTTCAGACAGAGCCAGACAAGCTGTTTTCCCCTGTTTCCAGTTTTTATGCTAAGCTAAGCTAATTAGCTGCCGGCTGTAGTTTCGTGATTGCTGTACAGACACAAGAGGGGTAATAATCTTATCATCCAACTCGTGGCAAGAAAGCAAATATTTCCCAAATGTCCTCGACATTGATTTTTGTATGTTTTTGTCACAAATCACTCACAACTAGAACTTTTACGAAACCGATCTCAGGCACAATAATGAAGATCAAGTCATCCACACCTTCATATCCACCAGCCTCCATTACTGCAAATCTTTATGTCTTGGCACCACTGACTTCTTCTTCTTCTTAAACTGTATTACCAGACAGTGATACTGAGACTAGTGACCAAAATAACTGCAGACGTGATGTTCTCTGTGACAGATCACACAGCCCAAACAAGTTTTAAGAGTCTACTAAATGATTTTCATACCACACGGATGTCTGGGACTACGGGAAAATACATTTGAATAAATCTAAAACTGCATCCCCTGTGCTTCAGCACTGGTCATTAAAATATACGTCTGCACATTTAAGTTAAGAATATTGTCATGAGGAAAAAAAATGCTGAAAATGAAAACATCTCCACATAAACACGAGACTGAACTTGAGTCATTAGAGTTAAAAGGGAACAGCAGACACTCATCCATCCCACTGATCTCCTCACTCTCCCCTCCTCACTCTCTCTTTACACTATTTTGACTTCAGACTCTGCTGCCTATTTCTGCTCATGTCTCTCTCGTGCAATCCTTTTGTGCTGGCGGAAACATATCTCTCCCATTTCCCATGCACACAGCATGTTATTTGAAATTTTAAGACGTGATTGTTTCATGCAATTTCATCAGACCTGCCTGTGCTAAAGAACTTGGAGATAAAATTAGCTTGGGTATATAGGGATCCAAGGTGACTGGTGATAGTCATGAGTGGTTGTTCGCCAATTAAATCTCTTGATAAAGCTTTCTATTCCTGGATTAAGTGACAAACAGTGTTGAATACGTGCCTTTGAAATGCCTCCATTTTCTTGTGGGTAATTAAGGAACATTTAATTATGGCATTGTGTTAGCTGAGGCAACTACACCTTGTGTTTTCTGAGCTTTAAGTCTGAAGGCTCTACCTTGTTAAAGGTGTTATAATGGCGTCATTAGCTTGTCATCTTTTTAATGAAGTACAATAATTAATGTGTTAGTAAGTGAAGGTCTGTTTTTGACAATCTGTAATGAGAAAAGCGTGTTCAGCCATAAAGTTTGTTAGAGAAGAGCTGGAAAGAAGCCAAAAAAAAAAGAAGAGAAGAATCTGAGACTGAAAAATACACTTCTTTACATTCACATGAGAAGGACCTCTGTAGTTCAGTTACTAAATACTTACATTACTAATTACTCAACAGCAAAAGTAACTAAACTTAAAACAAGAGACTTTAAACAACCTCAGAGCCTCCACTGTCTCTGTGTTTAGCACGGCAGAAAGAGAAGAAACAGAGACGTTGTGGTGGAAACGTATTCGCTGCCTGGATTGTGTTCAGAGGCAACGTTTTGTTTTTGAATGAATGAACCGCTGCATGCATTAACGGCAGCAGCTGCCGTTAATGCATGTGGTATTTGGAGTGTATGGTGGTGCACAACGCACACGACTGTCACACCAGAGACCAGAGTCCTGTCTATGATTGTCGCAACAAAAGCACTTTGGTCCTCGGACAAGGTTTGAAAGATGTGTAACCCTAACCCTAACCCGACTCTGAAGCAGATCCCCAAAATGCTAAGGTGACACTATGTGTTACTTATAACAGTAATAACATTACTGCACCACATTATTAAATAATGTGTTACTGGCCTAGACTGATTGAGTGCACACCATTGTTTCCTAACCTCAGCCACATGGTTATATTGTAACCATGACAACAAAAGTCACCTAACTTTATGTAAGTAATAATTTTAACCCACACCTTCACCTGCTCCTCCTTTTTGTTCCTAACCCTAACCAAACCTCTGTCACAGCAGTGCCACATCAGAAAGTGGTTTTTATTTTTGTAGCAGTGGTTTGTAATGGTTTTCGAGGACGCTGACAAATGATGCTGTGGTGCTGAATTCCTAAGAACTATTGATTGCACACAAATTTACCCAAAAGATCAACTCATGAGGTGATTCGTTCGCTGCTCTCGGCGCCTTTTTTCCCTGTCTCTGTCTCCAGGAACTACAGATGATGCTGGTCAGAGCAGAAAACCCTTGCATGTTTCATTCTAGTGTTAATTTAATATGGAGTTTAAACTGAGGAAAAATAAACTCCAAGTGTTTGTGGAAGTGACCACACACTCAGTCCATAAAAATATGATCAAGGTGCAATGTGCCAAAGCGTTCGTCTCACAGTCATCAGCGCCTCCAGCTATGCAATACACGTGATAGAAGATACCAGTATAAGGGTTTAAGGTTTGGTTTCTTTCCCCAGTCCTGTAGTGGTCCAGATTAGTTTTTATTTTAAGCCAAAACTAGCAGCATGATGAAATATTCATGTGACAATGGAAAGGTCCAATGTCACGCATGTTGATTTTTTCAACCAAATGCCTTTGCTTTTTGTTGCTAGTTTAATAAAACAACAGTTCAGTGCTGCTGCAGGCTCTATTGTGTCCCTTCTACTTAATTACAGGCTAAATCAGATGCCTTGTTGATTTACTGTAGGCCAGTCACTCCTGAAGACTTATACCCCCATCATTTCACCATGACATGTCATCATAATATATGATTTATGACAGTTATTAAAAGTATTGACATAAGTAAAAATGAAATGTGATCTGACTGTGATATCACACGAGGGAGTGGTCAGACTGAACAAATACTGTGCTGTGCATTTGTTTTAAATTTAATTTTAACGGTCAAAACGATTATTGTCCATTCTAAGATTTTTATATATATATATATATATATACACAATGAAAATGAGTAAAGGTCATTTTATTACTTGTAATATTAGAGGCAAGTGCTTTCTATCTAACGAGCCAGCTGTAGCACTGCCCTTACACAACCTCTTGAGGTCTCATTCGATGCCTGTCTTTGAAGCCTGTAGGAATTCTTGGTGCGGCTCCACAAGGACTCGCTGTAATCATGTGTGCCTGTAACATTCAATAAGAGGGACGGAGACTGAAGTACACGGTTTAGATGGAGTTTAGATTATGAGGGAAAAAGTAAAGAAGCCTCTGACTCATCTGGTCGGCTCGAATCTTCCCACACAGCTTGAGGACTCCACACAACAAGTCACTCCCCTGAACTCATTTTCATTCAGATTTCAATCAAATACAGTTTGGTTTTCACCAAGTTGTATTTTTAAAACATGTGATTAAACAGTGTGATTAAACTTTACTTAATCACAATTAGTATTTAGTCATTATTAGTATGTCCTGCATGTGTTTGAGACACATCATGCTGCAGTCCTGCTGTAAAACAGCTTAAGTGTGGCGTCAAACTGAGGATAAATGTAAAGTATTTAAAGAGAAAAAAAACCCTCCTGACATTTTACTGATGAAGCATCAAACACTTAGAAAGGCAGAAAACAAGATGCCGAACATGTTTAAGTGTGGACACGGAGCCAGAGGAGCTCTTAGTGTAGGAGAGGGGGGCCCCTCTGCAGCCTCCCCACCCCCGTCGGCATCTTTCTGCCTCCAATATCGAGTCAATTAACCTAATGGAAGTGGCAATTAATTAACTTGGCAAACACAATGATTAAGGACCTGACAATCAAGTGAGTGGCAGTGGTTTAAGTAATGCTGATTTAGAGGTAATGACTTCCTGGCTTCTCTTTGATGCAGAAAATAAAATAAATAAATAAATCACACTCACAAAGACACACATGCACCCTGGATTAGACTGGATTTATGTCAGTTAAGCGGCGTTACACTCAGAGATGAAAATGAGTCAAAAAAGCTTTGACTTCAAAGATCTGACTCTCTGAAAACAGTCCGAGTGTTTGACATCCACAGCCTGGATGTCAAACACATTTCTTTTTTTCAAAATAAAAGCACTTCAATTTGGCTTTTTTTCGTGTATCACAGCTACAAAAGAAAAAAAAAAAGCAACCATCGGACTCGAGGCCTTACCGTGTTCCGTTGGCCGTTAGCTCCTATTGGTCCTCTGAACACCCCCTTGATGCTCCTCAACTGTCCGTCACGCAGGTGGGTGGAACTGATCACAATGTAGTAGCACGCCATTGGATATCGTTGGATTTCATATGCTTAAATATCTATCTGTTTATCTCTTTATCTATCTGGACTTTGAGGGGATAGTCTTGAAAACTGCTTCCTCTCCTCCTCCTCCTCCTCCTCCTTCTTCTTCCTCCTCTGTCCTCCTCAACTCTCTCCCAGTCTCCTCATTTCATCTCCCCTCCTCTGTTTTATATAGTAGAGAATGGAAGAAAAAAAAGAGAGAGGGAAAAAAGGAGGAGCGCAGGTTCTCCCTGGCTGCCCTGATTTATTCTCTACCTTCTCTAAGTTTTTGCTGGTGACTCTTTGGCCCTGCCTTCTCTCTGCTCATCTCCCCTCAGCTTCTGTCTCTGTTTAAATATTTCACCCTCTGCTCCTCCTTTCTTTCCGCTCTTATCCTCTTAAATCTTAAATGTTCTTTTTTTATTCTTTAAGTTTTTTTTCCCCCAAATTTGCCTCCCGCTAGATTCTGTCTGTCTGGCTTTAAATATTTCTCTTTAAGTCCTTTTCTCTCCAGATGTTTTGCTCCCATCTTTCATTCATCAATCTTTCCCTGTCATTGACTCCCTCTCTCTCTTCTCCTTCTTTCTTGCTGAGTCTAAATTTCTTCCCGAAATCTCAGCTGCTCATTGATCAGTCTTGCAGCTCCTCTAACTATCTCCCGTCCGCTGCCTCCCTCTCCTCACTTCACAATCCCTCCAGCCCCCCTTTTGTTTTCCCTCCCTCTTTGTCTCTGTATCTCTCTAAGTGGAGGGGAGGGATACTTTTTCCCTCCTCTTAGTATCTCCCCATCTCCTGTCCCTGTCTCTGTGTCTCCCCCTCCGTCTCTCTTTGCTCTCTGCCTCCTTGTTAGTGATGAGAAGAAGTACTCAGTCTTCTCCTTCCTCTGTCTTCCTCTCTGTCAGAGCAGGCGTGCAGCTTCCTCTCAGATGCTTCTCTCCTCTCTTCTGCTGCGCTGCATGTGTTCGCTCTCCTCCCTCCCTCTCTCTCCTTCTCTCTGCTGATCTCTTGCTCTGTGGCCAGCAGAGTGGTTTGCTCCTCAGTTACCCGCGGTTACCATCTGCCCTTTTAACGCATGGAGTGCTGACGCTTGCTCTCTCCTCCCTCCCTCCCTCCCTCCCTCTCCATCCCCATCCGTCCCTCTCTCTTTCTCTCTCTCTGCCTCTCCTCTTGCCGTCTTTCTTCTCTCTTTAATCATCTCCTTCTCTCCCTCCTTCTCTCTTTCTCTCAAGCCAAAGGAGACAAGCTCCACCTACTGGCAAGCAGGAAACATACAGAGACGAAAGACTGAGGACGAGAAAGGTGAAAAGAGAGTGAAACAGCAGGAGGTATGTGTTTATGTTGTGTGTAGACAAACCGACAGTTGTCATACAAAAAACAATATTTGATTGATCCCCTATATGGAAACACACTGCTAAACAAACGTGGCCGTGAGGCTGGTGGGGATTCAGTGTCTTGCTGCTTCTCCTGCTGTCATGAGGTCTTTAACTACAGATAAAAACGTGATTACAAGCACAAATATCGACCTTAGTGTTGAGTAGGCAAACAAATATGTAAATAAATGAAAGATTAAAATCACAGCTAAAGACAGCAGCAATGGTCATGTGTTGAAATGCCTCATACTAATTATGTTGAGTTTACCTGACAAGGACCTCCAGCAGGTGTGTGAGTTATAACTTTAAACCTGCATAAAGCTGCAAACACTGACGTATGGTCCATTTTTAAGGTTACAGGGCAGACATATTTATAATTTGCACATATAACAGACATGAAGCAACATTAGCCTTCATTTGGAGTTGTGTTTCTGGCCAGCTGATGAATGTAAAACCAATCTTCACTTTTAGCTTGGCTTTTCCTCCATCTCCTGAGAAAATATCTGCCTCTGCCCTTAGCTGCTAAATTCTCTGCTTTGTTCACCATGACCGTGACCTTCCTGGACTTCTGGCCAAACAGTTTTAGTTGCCTAAACCCAACTAAACCTTAACCATTACGGTGGCAGATCATATATGGAATCTTCCTCAGTCTCTGTCAAAGCCTGGAGCCCACATTACCTATAATGCAGTTCCGATGTGTTATTCCAGTATCAGCAAATGTATTCTCGAGCTTGGGGCAGAGATGAGGACCAGGCTACAGAGGTCTGGTTTTAAACTTGTAGTCAATATTTTATCAGACTTCACACAGCTCCCTCTGGAGCCACAAAAGGTTTTATACAGCTCATATGCAGCAGCACTCCCCAACACCTGTAAACAGACTTTGATGTGTAAAATTGGTGGAGTTCCCTTTTAACCAAGGAGTCTGTGTCCCTGCGCCAGACAGTTATTAACCATCATGGATCAGAAAATAGTTACTGAATATTTTTTTTTTTAAAGTTTGTGTTCTGGACATTGTTATGCCTTTATTGAAAGTGACAGTGAAGACAGACAGGAAATGTGGATAACGAGAGTTGGGGACTGATATTCAGCAAATGGTCCGGCCAGCAGTCCAACCAGGGACTCGTTGCTCAGGGCAGTTGTGATGTGCACCCTAACCACTCAGCTATCAGGTCACCACTATTGAATGACTCTAACAGTGTTGTCCTGCCAATCAGGGCACCAGCTCCAACAGCCATTTGGGTCACTTCAGAAGTCAAATAACAGATTTTATCCTTTAGTATATTGGATTTGTTTACCAAATAAATTCATATCTAAAGGAAAGATTCTCCACTGAAAACAAGTTTTTCACTTTATGCTTCTATTTTACTTCAGCTTTCCAGTTCATGAGATCGAAGGATGAGGCAGCATCATTACTCTCAGCTTTATAACCAAGAGGTCAGAAAAGCTGCAACCCAGTTATCTGAGCTAAATTATTGGAAATGAAAGTGAAAAGGAAAATGAAATGTCCATTACAATCATCCGTTTCATCAAAGAACTGCAGGTTTGTGAAGCAAGTACAGAAGGTCAAAGATGAACATGGAAGCATCTGCAAACCAAAAAGGCTCTGACCAGATTCATTTTATCAGAACATCTAAGAGGTCTGGAAGTGGAATAAGAGTAGAGGAGGTCAGAGATATGAAGCAAACACTCTTTAATAACAAAAAACACAAACTTACAATCAGTTCTCTATGGGGGGCCAGAGAAGGGGAGACTCTGCTTGATTCCAGTAAGATGCTGGGCAGGCAGGCGAGACAGAGCTGACTCACACAGAGAATCAAAAAAATCAAGATGGTTAGAAATAAAGGCATGTAACAGTCTCCAGATCCCTACACAAGGGAACAGTTTCAAAAAACACAGAATTCCAGACCGTCTACTTTTCAGCTCAGAAGCTAAAATGGATCATTCTGTTAACACGTGAGAAATTTAAGTTTTGTTATGAATCTACAGTAATCTCTGATCTCAGCTCCCTGAACCTTAACGAAAAACTTATTTTAACCCAAACCATAATATTTTCCTAAACCTAACCATACCTTAACCATAGCCTTGTCACCCAAACGGATCCTCAACAGTTTTGATGAATCACTGACTAAAACATGAAGTGTATGATCCTGGTGAAGTCAGAATAAAAACCAAATGAATAACATCAGTAGATTACCTTCTTTTTCAGGCTGCTGAGACACTTCTTGTGGAAGTGTGTGTGCATTTAATGATGTACTTTCAATCAAACATAAATGTGATATCCTCGTGTTTTTTTTTGTTTTTTTTTTTTTAGCAGTTTGTTAACCAGCAGAAAAAAAAATGTAATGTGCATGTGCCACCTGATGATTGCACAGCCCAGGTGGACCTCATTAAGTTGAAGTGCACCGTACGACCTTTTGCAAGAACAACAACCCGCGACGCTTCACTGCGCGAGCTCTGCTGTAGCTTACACATAAATGTGCAACTTTCTGCAAAAGAACACAACCAGTAGTTCATCATCCCTGAGCGTGTTGGAGTTTTTACTATTACTGAACTATTTAGCATTGATGAGACACACAGAAGGTGACCGGGTGTCCCAGCAGAAACGAGACACATATTATTTTGGTAACCTTCATCTGAAACACTTACTGCATGTATCACTAAAGCCAAGTGCTGAGATTGCTTATTTTCTGTTTGTCCCACTTAGTTTTCATTCAGCAAGAAACAAAACAATTCCTTTCTTGTTTCTCACTGAATGACTCTGAATTACTACATTTGCATTAGTGTTGGTTCATGGAAGGATTTTCCTCGACAGGAAATTGTCAGACCCCTCCAGAGTCCCTCTCTGGTTTAGTGACCGAATATTGTTGTTGAGCTCTGAGAAAATAAAGTACACAGTAAGAGGCTTATCTGATAAATTTCCTTCTATTTTGGGTCCCATGATCCAATAGCGCTATAACCTTAAAACCCTCCCATCGGCTCAGCTAGATTATTTTTACACAAAAACAAATCTAACTTTTTACTCCCTGTTCAATTCTTCTTGTGGTTTATTCATGGGTTTATACTGTATATACAGGATGTATCAGTTTGTTTTTATTTGTAAAAATGCACACGTTTATATTTTTCTCCCTTGTATCCCATTATGTAATGTTTTCTGTATCTGTTATAGATATTTTTTATACAACAGATAATGTGGGGTTGATGGTCCTGAGTCCTGTTTGGGGGTTGGGCAGATAAGAAGGAAATTATTAAAATATGTACCATAATAATATTATGTGTTAAATGAATGCCTGATTTATTTAATAATATATCACATATGGACCCACAGGGGAAAAATAAATAGAACTCGTGCTAAGTGCAAATCATTTTCACTATGTGCACATTTAGGTGAACAAGGACAAAGGAAAAATGTTTTAGTGCAGTTTCTTGGTGAGACAGATGTTTTCAGGTGAAGAGTGGATGATTTTGGAAGTGTCTTTAGTTATCTTTTAAGAGGTGTGTAGTGCGTACAGATGGCTGGCAAATTAAAAGTAAAACCAACATGTGTCTTAGCAAGGTGTTGGGCCTCCAGACCAGCTGCAATGCTTGTTTTCATAGATTTTTCAGGTCTCTGGACTCTACTGGAGGTTTAAAACCCCATTCTCTCTAAAGATATTCCCTCATTCAGTGTTTTGGTGATAACAATTGTGAGAGCTTTCTACCACATCACAAAATCTTCCATATAATATTCTATTTAATAACATGATATTAAATAGTTTAATATATTGCTCTACAATAATGTATTTTCTAAGATGAAAGAAAACAGTAACGTCAAAATTTCAAATTTGGAAAACGATATAAACAATCTACAATAGATTTACATATAATTTGCATGTGATAATTACACGAGATAATGTGCCCTTAAGGGCACATTATCTCCATCTGCATTTATAAAATTTTATAAATGCAGATGGCATACAAGCAGCCATGTGTAAATGCATATGTGCTCATAATGTCAAGAAATGCTCATACAAAACTGGCAGCCGATAGCAGCCATGTTATTTATGTTTATCATATCATATCTAACCCTTTGATTTGTTTTTTTGATATGTGATTGGTGTGTCTGGTGCTTTTAGAAACAAACAGAAAGAAAGGCAAACCAGGTTTCTCCATTGTTCACTTATGCAGTTCCTCAAATCTAATGAAAACCAACAGGCCAGATAACACTGTACTGCTTTAGGGAAATTATTCATCATCCTGTATGTAACCTAGCTCTCATTGTTAATATTCTCATATTCAGGCCTGCACAGACTGAGATGGTGGTTGGACCCCAGGAGACCCTGCAGATGGGACAGCTTGTGCCATACTGTGGGCCGTCACATCCAGACGGTAAAATGTCACAAAAATGTCAGGGGAAACCCAGTTGGCTTCATAGCAGATACCCCTCAGTGATACACCATTGAACAACACCAAAGAAAAGGCCAAACTCCCCTACACTCAAGTGGTGTTACAGACTGCATATTGGCACTGTGGCCATTTGTCAGACACTGGTTCCGTATTTTATTTAACTGTTTTTCAAGACTTAAGACTATAACAAGAAGATATGTGCATTTATTGGACAGTAGTGTACATTTATTGGTTAGTAAATGTAACAGTGACAGAGGACTGCTCTTTTCAATCAGTCCATGGCTTTAAAGGGGTGTTAAATAATCTATGACCTTTATAGGACCAGTAGGAATTGCAACCAATTTGGAAGAACCTATCTCCTCCTCCAAGTCTCTGGCACAGAACCAACCTCCACCCCTCCGGCTCCCATGAGCGACGGCAGCCTGCGACTGACACAAATTACAGAGCTGAATTTTCAAAAAGGGGACAGATTTGCTCTCTAAGGAGAGCAGACATCCAGCACAAACATCTCTTTAAAGAGGTGATACGTCAAATACGTAATAATAATAATGCTAGACTCAAAATCAAGTCCTGCACGCTGTCTGAAGTTTGAATATTCTCCATTCTTCACTTCTCCAGTGTTAACACACCACATACTAAACATATACTAAACACCTGCTCTGTGAGGCTCTACTACTACTACTACTACTAACTTGTAAATGCTAGCATCCACGTGCTAACATGCTCATAGTGACGATGCTAACAGGCTCGTGTTTAGCAGATATAAGATTTACCATGTTTACCATGTTAGCATGCTAATATTTGCTAATTAGCTCTAAAATCACAGAGTGCAACTGAGGCTGATGGGAGTGTCATTGGTTTTCCAGGTGTTTGGTCATAAACCAGAGAAAATTAAAAATTTGACCTGACCATAGCGCTAGATTAAAAGTCAGAGGAACACCAAAGGTTTCAGTGAGGGTGATATGAACATCAGTACCAGGTTTTATGGCAATTTATCCAGCAGTTCCAGAAATGTTTTAACATTTCATCCATGGTTTTCTGCACTAAATTTCATGGCAATCCCCTCAGCAGTCCTTGAGATGTTTCAGTCTAGACCAAAATGGTGGGTGAGTGGACCGACAGAGGAGTAGACAGACACTGCTCCAATTACAGCAACATCGTACACATGGTTAAAAATCCACCTGTGCTAAAACTGACATTTTAAAGACAGACCGATCTAAGCAGCTGGTGAAGTAACCTCACCGTCCCTGTTATTATTCATAACAGCAGCTAAATTATAGTCATTTTGTGCATTGGGGCAGTAAACGTCATGCTTTTTTTAAAAATTCAATGTAACAATGCAGATTACACTGCAGTAAGTGATCCAGAGCATGCATTTTCTGATTTTCTGTCTTACTAATCAAAGCTTTGACTAATGTGTATAGAGAACATCTCCTTCTATATGGATTTGACTGTTAACTCCAACACCCTGGACATTAATCAGTAACAATAATCATCAGTAAATGATCTCAGCTGGTTGAACAACAATCACACATCTGCCCAAAAGACTTCAGTTCCATTTAAACAGTGAAGATTAGGATATGACACCTTTGTGTGCTGTGAGTTTGGAGTGTTAGGAGCTCATCCCGGCGGTATTTGTTGATTAGCATGTGAGCCAACTGGATTCTCCCTCATTATCCGACAAGCTAATTACAAACTAATTATTTCAAGGAAGTGAGGTTAGCGCATCAACTTTGCAGATTTGTGAAATTGATAGAGACAATGCAGCAGTGAGGCCAGTCATTTTAAATGATGTTGGCATAAAGCAAGTTGAACCTCAGGAAAACGGATACATCTTTAATTAGGAAACAATCTATTCTGCAAAGAAAATTATTAACAAATCTAATAGGAAATCAGTTTCTAAACAGAGTTTTAACTTGAGTTTTTCACTTACTAACTGAATTTTAGAGAAAAGATGCTGAAGGTTAAAAATAACACACTTAATTACACAAACACAAAAAAGAAAGAAAGAAAAAAGAAAATGTAGAGTCTTTATTGGCAATAAGTAATACAAATTCCCGTGTTTAACAAATATAGGAAAATGATTACACATTAAAAAAAGAATTATTTAAATATCTTCCATACTTTGTATAGGACAAAACGTTCTCCGGTGTTACAGTCTTGGATTTGTATTCTCTTATGGTTTATAGCTCTGGAGTTGCTGGTAGAAGCCAGGGTTAGGGCGAATCGATGGCCTCGCCAGCTTCACCTGCCTGTATGCATCATCAAACGTCAGCCCCTCCCTCAACATCAGGTAGCCAATCACAATTGAGGAGGAGCGTGACACACCAGCATTACAGTGGACCAGTACCACACCGCCCTACGGAAAGAGAAAATGACCGTAAGACAGGAAAGGGGGTAAGGCTACAGTGGTGGTGGTTAGCCGTAGTGCTAACCTTGTATTCACAGCAGATAAACAGCCTAAATAAACTGATCAGTTTTTAGTGTTTTCCAGATTAAAAGGGTGAGTTCACCTTAATTACAAAAAACCTATTTATCTACAGTTTTTATCTGCTGAGATTGTGAGATATCCATCTCTGAGATTTCCGATGCCACTCCAGTAACATGGAGGTAAAAGAACTTACATTTGCTGTGCTCAGAACATTGAAAAGTGACATTTAAAAAAAATCTAACAGTGTTGTCAGTGCTGCCAGAAACAATGCCATGGTTACTGCAGATATTTCACAGACCTCACTGTGAACAGTAGCCATAGAGACTACTTTCTACAGAAGAAATACTCCCCATGAAAACAGTTTTTGAATTATAATTTTCAGTACTTGACCAGCACAAACGAAATTCCATTCAGCTCCACAGTACTGAGGTTGTAGCATAAGATTCAGAGGCTGATATCTGAACATTTAATTATCCACATGACCAGATAACACTAATGTTTTTAGACATTTAAAAATGATAAACATGTTCTAATAAATGAGTGTAGTTATTCACCATGTTGACACGCCATCAGGTCGGTAAAATCACAGCTTGAAGACTCATTTCACTGCATTTTTCCTCCTGAAAATCTGTAATTTCTGACTTTCCAAAATCTCTGACAGCAGCATTAGACAGTGCATGTAGAGCAAGAATAAATCCGTCTGTGGCCGAGGCTGTGTCTGTTAAAATTTGTGACATGATTAATATTAATGTTGATGTAATTATTTTACTGCCTACAGTGCCTGGCTGGAAATAAACTTTTAAAAATTCAAGCCACATCTTTAGACAATCGTGCAGGCCCACGGCTCAGCTCTGAAGCTCAGCGTATTGACACGTTTGTCTCTTTTATTCAACATGGAGCCTCCCATCATAGAATAAAGTCTCTTCTGAAATGGAGAGGAACAGAAACTGTAAGCACATTTTTGATTTTACATGTCAATCAATACCCATTGAGGGACAGAAGACTGAAATTGGCTGAACACACATACAGAGCCTTGGATGCTGTAACTGACATGTTATCTTTGTTATTTGTGCTTTCCATTCTAAATAAAATTCAATCAGGAAGTTCCTCTGGGGAAAAAACAATCAAATGAAGCACACACAGAACACACAGAGAATGATATCAGTCTTTAATAAGTTTCTATCAATCAATCTCCATCTCTGCTCCTTTGTAATATTTGTGCTGGTGTCTGCACAAATGGTGTCTACAGTTACATATCAGGTCTTGTTTTCCTTCCTCTATAGACAAAAAAACAAAAAAACAAAACATAAAACTTCTACAGACTGAAAATTGCCTGAGCTAGATAATCCATCACAGCAAACATGGAGACTTAATTTGGTTTTGTCAGAGTTTCTTGTTTTGCTGTTATTTCATGGCGCTCGAGCTGAGTGTTTTCATATCAGTGCTCACATCACATTATGTTCTGCTTACGGTCAATCTCCTGACACATACCCACACACACACACACACACACACACACACACACACACACACACACACACACACACACACACACACACACAC
>JBBMJY010000003.1:2595749-2646954 GCA_037833715.1 Toxotes lorentzi | reverse complement strand
ACACACACACACACACACACACACACACACACACACACACACACACACACACACACACACACACAGACACAGACACATACACAGGTAGAAATGCAAGTCTTCCAGGAAATAATCCCTTCAAAAAGTATTACATAGAGCATGTGAGGAAAAACTAAGTGTAAGCAGAGAACATTTTGACTTTCAAAATTAAATGACCCCAGCGTGGTCTTTTAATAGGTATTCTGACCACCCACCACGCCTTTGTGCTGAGTTACAGATAACTGACTGTTAGATGTGTGTAAATGCATCACAGTAAGGTAGCAGAATACCTGTGTGTGCACACTGACATGTTAAATTAGCCAGCAGATATAAAAGAAGGCATTTTTAGGCTGCATAAGCCTCCTGAGAGAAAGTAGATCCAGAAAGGTTTAAATAGTTTTGATGTGTTTTTTTTTTTTACTTGGTAAAACCATGAAATGTTGTGGGTATTTGTCTGGCTCTTGTGTTTATGTGTCTGCATCTGTCAGTGGTGGAAAAGGACTAAGATATTAATACTCTCAGCAAGAAAGCGAATCATATCCCTAAATGTTGACCTTTTCTCTAAAAAAAATTAGTTAATAAAATCAGTCAATTTTTAAGTAAGAAATCCAAGACTTAACTTAGGAGTATTTCACATTACACAGCTACTTTAATTTAAGGATTTAAAACTTCTTCCACCTCTTGTCAGCTGTCAGTGTGTACAAGAGGTCATTAGATGCACATCGTGTGTGTGTGTGTGTGTGTGTGTGTGTGTGTCTGTGTGTGTGTGTGTGTGTACCTGTTCTGCAGCCTGATCTATGAAGTAGCTGCATTCCTCGAGATATGAAGTGATGTCCGTCTCTGGGAGATCCAGGATCTGGAGCGTCTTGTACACCAGCTGATCTGGGAACAGGTTATTGACTCCATAGGCCACATTTAGCACATGAGACACCTGACAGATACAAAGACAAAGGGGGGTAGGGGTGAGTTGGGGGTGAAACGTAAAACTACTTGAGCAAATGGCATCAACTTGCTTTTAAGGCTGGTTTTGCTTTGGCAGAGAAAGAGAGACATGTTCTTTCTGTCAGCTGCATCGATGACATGATTCAACCTGAATGTGACTGAGAGAGTGAGAAATAAAAAGAAGGGTTGACAGGTAGTGGGGAAGAAAGATGAAGAGGAAAGAGTGAGTGAGAGGAAGAAATAGAGGGAGGTGGGGGGAAACGGGAAACGAGACAGATGGCTCCAATTCATTTTGCAGTATCTGTCTACTCTCACTTAAATTTAGCTTACCTCAGAGGACTAACTCCTCTCCTCCTCCACATCGTACGGACGTCTCCTGCTTGTAACATCTAACATAGATTCTTTTTACTCACGATAAAGGCTGAGATTGCCGTTTTTTTGTTTTTCTTATTGTCAACAAATCCCATGAGAATACGAAATCCAACGATGAATTCATCCTATATTCTGTGTGTCCAAAGCCTGACATATCTTTTCCCTCTGTGCCACAGAGCTCCACTTCATTGATCCCATATATGCTGCCCTGCTGCTGGAAATACTCACTAAAGAACCAAATGTGTATTAACCCACCACTGAAAATAGACCCCAACAAATGTACTATTAACTAATGTTTGAGCAAACATTATAGTTACTTCAAACTATAATGCTCAGCCCCCAAAAATAACTATACTGTTTATTTTTGAGCTGTTTTTAAAGATTTGCATTTGCAGTAAGAGACATGACTGAGTGCCACAGACAGGGTAGGGACATCAGAAAGCAATGAGAGGTGGACTGTTGTTTGTTTTAGTCTTTTCATTTGATTTGTTGACAATAAAAAAGTAGAAAATGTTTGCAGCCTTTCCCTTTAATAAGAACACATTGGTATAGAGCATCATCACTGAGTGTGTTTACATGCACACTAGTATCCTGGTTACAATCAGACTTTTGGAAAATGTTTCTTTATTCATTTATGGCCTAGTTAGTGAGTTAACACATGTTTAGCTTACTTAGTGAGTTTGCCTACTAGGCTAATTTTCATCTATTGTCCCTGGCCAGATGTTAAAATCGAATAAAATTACATACTGAACAAAACTGAAATATTCAACAATACTTAAATATTTAGATTATGCAAGTTTTGAAAAACCTGGTTTTGAGAAACCTGCATGTGGAGTCTCCTGATAGAAATAGGGGATACTGTGAAATATTAACATCATCATGTTCACTCAAATCGACTTATGAAGTGATTAGTCAGTAAAGAAAATGATGTCATTTGGGACCGTCTTCTGAAAAAAGGTGAATGTCTGATTTCTGCAATGCAGATGGTACTTTTTTTTTTTTTTTTTTGCTCTTTTCATCCATTACTAAAGAGAAAATGGAGAAGCTAAATCCAGCAAAGTGGCAAATGCAGCAGGCAGCCAGAAACCAAACTGGGTTTATCCTCAACTATTGAGGAAAGTCAGCCGACACAGAAATGTGTATATAATGGTTTAACGTTTAACGCGTGAAAGAGTCAAACTCAGACCACCACTGATACAGATGATCAGAAACCTGGATGATATGAGAATCATGCAGGGAATAGGGAAATGAATAACCAGGTTTCATCTGTTACATGTAAATGTCATGTTCCACATACGATAAAACCCAAATAGGACCTTAAAACTGGGATACTAATGTGCATGTAAACGTCGTCTTGTCTTGTTGACTGTCTTAATTAAGGATTTGATATCCTCACAAAGAACACCTTTACTGTTCTGGCCTTTTAATTTTCGATACCAGTAAATGCTTCTTAAATGTTTTACTAGTAAGAGCAGGTTTTTCATAAAGTGTCCTTTGGGCTTGCTGTCAAGTCTCCTGGGCTTTAATAGCTGCCCGGGAACTTCTGGTGGGTTTGGTTATTAGGCAGTCAAGGTTTCTTCCCAGAAACAGGAAGTGAAGGTATTTGTAATCTCTCCAATTCATCATCCTGAGACTGCACAGGCAGCAATATGCTCGTGCCTGGGAGCAGCCACTGCAGAGAGGAGAGGAGTAGTCACATTTCTCTGATGTGGAGGAGCAGTGCTGAGACTTACTCTAATCATTTACTCCCTCTACTGAGCTAAACTGTCACTGCATGAGTCATGAGGCTCCTCTGGCTATTGGCTGGTCGTTGCTGACCCACAGGAAAGCACACCTCTGCCTCTGATCTCATGTCACTACACATACGATCACAACAAGGCAAGGGCATGCCCGATCTATTGATCCTGCTGTACTGACCTTATATCTCTGCAGGGTGTCAATGTCGTGGGCTGCATCCTGAGAGGCTGAGAAGGCAGAAACAACTCAATGAGAGGACAGACAGGAGGGCATGCCTCTGCTTGCCACAATTTCACTATTTAAAAGCTGATTCCTTTGCACGAGAGACAAAATTTACCATTTAAATTTTATACTTATTGTACTTCTTGATTCATCTGTACAGTCTTTTGATAATCGATTCGTCCGTAAAATCGTTACTCAAATCAAAATACCAAACACTTGCTTGTTCTAGCTTCTAAAATTCTGGGATTTGCAGTTTCACAGACTGTTGATTAAACAGAACAGGTGACATTTTATGAACTAAACAATGAGTCACTTAATTGTAAAAATAATTAATACATCAAGTGATAATGAAAACATTCCTTAATTGTAGCCTTATTCCTAGTAAAATAAACAAGGGGACAAGAGCAATCTTATCACACATACTGTGAATACAGAGCTGTTAAAAAATACCCGTCAGTTCAGCGGTGTAAAAGTTCAGCAGCACAAAGCAAAAGCCGCAAGATATCAACACCTATATCACTTAGTGGGAAAACATTCAGACAGAAAACCCTTTCTGAACAGCTGCACCACCAAGGAGGGAAGATATCAGTCAGCAGAAACCAACAGTAAAATGGCTTAAAGCCACAGAAAAAGCAGGAACAGGACTCAAATGATTTGTATAGCACTAGACTAGGCTTAAATAAAACTGCTGAAATAAACATACAATATTATCTACAGCTGCAGAGAAGGAATTTTATGACTTTCAGGAAAAAAGGACTGAGCAAAAGATTTTTTTCTTGACAACAGCTTCATAAAGGCAAAAGTTTAAATGACTAATGCAGCAGAGGAAGCAGGTCAAAGACCAATGAAGGAAACAAAATGAGAAAGCCCACACAGCAGGCCAACCTGAATGAAGACAGCAGATAATCACTGAAGGAGACGGTTAACAAATAACTCATGACAAGACAGCAGTGCAAGTCTTAAATAGCACGGGCTGGATAATTATGCGAAAGAGACATGGTCAGAAAACAGAATATGATCATGGGGCTTTCTCCAGATTTCCAGAGTGGATTCATTGCTGCAACTCACTGCCTTCAAAGCAGCAACATTTGCACCTTTTGCATTAGCCAAGCCACTTTCACATAATGCCAAATTCATGGGGCTGAGACCTAAATCTAAATCCAAAGGATAGAAGGTCTTTGGGAATAAGCCATCTCCGGCACATATGCCGCATCAGTGTCGAAGGGAAAGATTTAAACTGACACATCTGTGAAAAGATGCAGGGATGCCAGGATTTTTAGAGCATTTTTTAAATGCAAGTATGAAATGGTACCAAATTCAGTCTACTAAACCAGAGAAGGCATATCTCAGTCATTTTTCCCCAGTAGCAAATGCTTTTTAAAAAATCTATATTTAGAAATAAAACTATATATTGACAGTTGGCTTGATTTGCTGGTTGTTGTTAACGTCTTTACATTAGCTTGAAATTAGGGGAGATAATTTTTCTTAAATTGCTTTTTTAGTGCTCTGATTTTTGACTGATTTTTCTCCTGGGTTACAATTATATATTGCTGCTTTCCAGTAAGAACCATGTATCTTCCTACGTCATTTTTAGGTTTTCAGATACAGTGAAGGAAATTTCTCTTCCTAAAAAACTTTTATTGCTATATGCACAGAGAATACGTTCGATGTGTTTACTGAGACCATGCTTGTTGTTTTATTTGATTGCCATCTATAGGACAGAAATACTTGAAGTAAAAGTTAACTTGTCACAAAGCTTAAAACAATAGTTTGACATGTCTGTACTGTAAGCCCGTCTGCACTGGTCAAATATATGTCCATGTCAAAAATAATAATCATCACTAGAATTTGCCAAAGAATGGCAGAGTATTAGACAAGAGACAGTGAAATCACAGAATGTACTAAAAAGAGCTGAGGGTGAGTAAAGTATGAAATCACCTCCAGTCTCACAGGGCATATATACTTTACATGATATGACACCTGTGACAAGGACATCAGACAAATTGCTGCTTGCCAAGTTGAATGATTGCCTGAAAAGGACTTGGACAAACGAAAAAAAAAACAATCAAATCAAAAAAGTGTCTCCGTTGTCCAACGGCAGACTGTTATAGTCACAATGACAAAGAGGCATTTCAGGTGATACTGGAGAAGATTGTCAGAATAAGGTAATAAGGTAGTTTACTGAAAACGTTTTGAGGAGTTGATCTTGTGAGGTGTAATGAGCTGATGTCACTGTGGGTGTCGTGCAACATACCTAAAGTAAAGTGTGGAGCTGCTACAGAGAATGATTAGCTCGTATTTTGGGAAATGAGTAGCAGTTTCATGCTATTCCAGCAGGAGTGAAGCAATGTATGGAAAAGAGTCACCTCTACTGAGCCTAACAGATGTAATATTTCATTGATCTCTGCTGAGAAATTCTCCTTTTGATTCTCTCCAGCAGTGAGGTCAAAGCGCAGCGTTGGCTACAGAAGTGAACAGCACCCCAGAGCTGGGAGGGGATTCAATGTCAGGCCCAAGGACACTACAGCAGGACGGTTACATGCTGACATGTGGGGGTGTCAGCCTGCGTCCTCCATCTGCAGGGATGATCACCATGCTCCCTGAGACAAATTCAAAATTAATGACATTGATTTATTCGTTATTAGGAAGTTATTTATTTATTATTAGGACCAGAACCGTGATGGAGTGCCTTTATGGACTGGAATACTAAAGTGGCTCAGACGCTATGAAACTGATAATGTTGAACACTTAAAACCTCGCAAGCTCCACTGAGGCCTTCACACTGAATCTGACAATGTGCTGCCATAAACATGTCACATCTGTCTGTGTAAAATAAAAAGGCTTCAAGAGTGAAAGTTAGTTGAAATGAAGCCCTACACTTGGTTTATGACAATAGAGGCATGTTTTTATCAGCTGGTAGTCATAGCAGCACTAGCAGCTGCTGTTGTTGTGGTTGTAGTAGCAGCAGCAGTAGTAGTAGTAATAGCAGTGGCAGTGGTGGTAGCTGTTCAAGTATATGACTATATACAATACTCTGTTAACATGAGACCTGCTCTGAACCACCCTTGGAAAAGCAAATAGAGAACAGCTAATGGCTCTAATCATGAATACAATATTCAAGTGCTCTTTCTGTCCCTGCTAGAAGTAAAGTTAATGGTAGCAGTAGCTCAGCAGTTAGTAGTTGTGATACTGACCCTTGTGGTACTTGTGTTGGTGTTGGAGAGCAGTAGTAGTGATATCAGTGGGTGGCAGTAACAATAATGGTAAAAGTACATGGCTTAAATGTACAGCAGGGTGTACATTCATACTACGAAAACCTAGAGTATGCCCTTAGTAAATAAAGGTTAAAAACAACAGTAGGCTGGAACTATTAGTAGTCGTAGCAGTACTAGTAGTAGTAGCAGTAGTTATACATTACCCAGCAGTAGGAAGGGTCTAACGACACCAACTTGAAGGTCCAGACTTTTATCTTCTACAAATCCACATCCACTTCCCTCCTCCAGCTCTTCCACCTGCTCCACCTCTCCCTCTCCACCATCGCTCCTCCTCTCCAGCAGCTTCCTGCCCGTCACCGTGGTAACGCGAGTGCACTGCTTCTTCAGACGGTTTTTGGAGAATCCCTGGATCTCCTGGGCCAGCGAATGCATCACACCGGGGTTTTACAGCTGCAATAGACAAAAGATTACTGGAGGCAGTATCAGGTTAAACAGACTAAAACATAGACGATTTGTTTATATCAGTGATGAAGAGGTAAATAAAAAAATAAATAAAAAAACACCAGAACTAACTAACTCATGTTTTTCAGGGGAACAGGCATTTCTAAGAAATCTACACGAGTTTCTTTACAGTACTTCATGACTATATATATACATATATATATAGTCGGTTTCATAACAACGTAAAAGGTGAATATGAGTGAAAAAGCTTAACCTTTTGGTGCATTTACTCTCAGCTCCAAACCCATGTACAAAATGTAAAACCTTGAACTGAAAAGTGGTCATTAAGCTGTTTAACATCTGTAGATAATGGCCACAGCTGAAAGGTTTTCTCAAATACAAATCTGAAGTATTTCTACTTTTGTATTACTTTATACATCTATTCCACTACATTCCAGAGGTTAATATTGTACTTTCTTCTGCACTACATTTATCTGATAACTTAAGTTACTAGTTCCTTTGCAGACTGAGATTATTAATACAAAATATAATAAACAAATAGATTATGACGTAGATTATAGGGAACTATAAGACTTTATTGATCCCCAAAGGATACTTTACAAGCTTCCCAGCAGTTTAGAAAGTAATTAAAATTGACTCCATCTTTAACAGCTGCAACATTAAAGTGATGTACACACTAATGCATCATTAATTACAAGCCACTGTTATAATATACATTGTTCTGAATGGCTATTCTGCATAACGATTACTTTTACTTTTGGTACTTTAAGTATATTTTCATTGTAATACGTTTGTACTTCTGCTTAAGTGAAATTTTCAATGCAGGACTTGTAATAGAGTATCTCCACAAAATGATATAACTACTTTTACTTGAGCAAAATATCCGAGTACTTCTTCCACCTCTGATAATGGCTGATTCTGAGCAAAATCGCGGAGCTTTGTCGTTGTAGATCTCGCGCTTCGTGCACCCACCTGCTCTAAATGGTTTGAATTCGAGCAAAATCCCGGGCACCGTTAGAGCATCGGTGCTTTGAGCCTACATGTAACATTACAGCTGCTAATGTTTTCAAAGCAGCGTAAAAATGTGTGAGAAACACAGAACAGACACTGCTGCAACAACAACAGCTTCAACACCGACCCGACAGCTGAGTCGGAAGCTGCGTCAACAACGTGATGCATTCGCGGACTCCGGATAAAATAGTAAGTACGGTCACAAGGAACTCTGCTCTGCTCAAAATGTCCATCATTTTGACAACTTTAATTTAAAAAGTTAGACTTCTTTCTACTCCACTACATGTATTTGATAACTTAAGTCATCAGTTAGTGCAGATTCTCTTTAGTATAGGACATGGCTGAAATATATATATATTTTTTAATTCACTTCCAGTGAACTCAATAGTTTGGGGTGTTTATGCGACCTGCTATTGCTGTTGTAAATACCTTATATATATATATATATATATAGTGTGTTTTTTTTCTCTATTTCTTTTATTCTATTTTATTTTATTTTGTCTTGTTTGAAATGTCTTGCTTTCCACCTCATGCTGCTCAATGTGCCTTAAATTGCCCCCTGGGGACAAATAAAGTTATCTGAATCTGAAAGAGGTGGATTACTTCACAATGCTGTACATATTGCACCTGAAACTGAGAGATTGTTGCATTTTTCAGTCCTGGTATGTGTGCGTGTGCATGTGGTCTACTCAGCACAGCTGGCTGTACAGTCTAAAGGCAGCAGGGAGGAAAGACCTGCGATAACACTCCGGCAGCTCTGGCAGACCACACTATAAAAAATGGCTGATGCCACTACAGAGTCAAAGAAGGACCCGAGGAGTGCGCCCTGCGTCTCCTGAGAAGGTAGAGCCTTCTCTGACCCTTCTTGTACAGGGAGTTTGTGTTATGTGTTGTTTAAATTAAGTATTTTTTTTAACATTCACTTTTGATAAATATCACTATTATTTTTATTGAATTATTTTTACTCTATGCCAATGTGTACCTCCATGGACATCATAATTGGCACTGTGTGTACTGTGTTCACAAACATATTTGGCCAACAAAGCTGATTCTGATTTCGAGATTTTAATATTAACGAGGGACACCTGAACGCAGCGGGAGCCAGCCTCGTTGGGAAAACCAGGGCAACTCCTCATCCCTGTGACCGAAAAAGCAGGCAGGGAGACGGTGGGGTGGAGTACAGGAAACCGCTGCCACTAAGAAACCTGAACATGGGCGAAATCTAATAACTGCATCAATCACTGCTTCTTTTAACGGAACCAGAGGCTGCGGAGATTTGTGATATATACATATTTTTTTTTTCCTGGATTGAATTGGAGATTTAACCGAACAACGAGAAGATGTCTCGGGGAGTGATCCAGCCCAGCCAGCAGAAACTGGCAGAAAAACTCACCATCCTCAACGACAGAGGCATCGGGATGTTGACCCGTGTTTACAATATCAAAAAGGTTCGCAAACACACACACACACACACAAACACGCACATTTATTCCCTCATTAACCAAACAGGGCGGTTAGTAAATCTATATCTGCACCTGCATCCCAAGCGAGTGTCAGTATGAACGTTAGTGAGACAGTATGAATTCTTGATTAACTTGCACCGACTGTACTCTTACACCTAGATGAATATACCCTGGTATTTTGTACATTATCCACCGTTAATAATGTAATTTAAAAGGAAAATATGCGTCAAACGGCAGTCAGCGGTATCCTAAATGTTTCCCCCTTGGAATCAGGATGTGGGAGGTGTTAGCCATTAGCGGTTGGTTAGCTTGCGGTAAAGTTGCCCGTCGCTTTGACGATGTAAACTGATTTTCGGTTGGATTATAGACAAACGTAGAACCTGGTTATGAGCAGTATGGTAAATGAGTATTAAACATAAACCATAGCCAAAACCGAAAATGTCAAATTAAGCTCCCGAAACCTTCAGGCCTGCAGCAGCGTTGTTAGCTGCTAGCTAACTGTCGGCCGGTAATGGCGGCGGCTGCTAGCAAAGCTAAGAGTCGGGCGTCGTCTCTGCTCCACGAAAACACCAAAGGACCAAAACACCAAACCACGGATACAGCTGTAGTCGGATACTCACGACTGTTCGCTCAAACCAGTCAGTTGTATAAAACCTAACGTGGTGTTTTCTTTTCGCCCAGGCAGGCAGCCAGCCATACTTAGCCTGCTGCTCAATTGCAAGAAAATAAAGCTAAAGTTAAGGCTGTCCATTGTCGCTTAATTCGTCCTTTATTCGATCAATCACAAACTTTTGCTACTGGTCAAATATACCAACAAATATTCATCATAGGAACTTTTCAGCAGTGGTGGAAAGAAACCAAGTACATTTACTCAAGTGCTGTAATGAGGCTTAAGTTTGAGGCATTTGTGTTTCAGTTGACGTTTTACATGTTTTATTTTATACATCAACTCAACATTTCAGAGGGAAACAATCTACATACAAAAACTCTCCACTGGGTTCACATTAAAAGTACACGATAAATCAGTCAAATGTAAAGTTTAAGCTAGCGTTGTGATCTTTATTAAAACAGTATCTGGTTGGGGGGGCCCTTTTGTTTTACTGATTATGAATTATTAACAGTTCCACCAAAAAGGTGTTTTATCTGTAAACTTCTAACATGGTTTCATTTAAAAACATAGGCCCAAAGAGGTAATATTGTACAATATTCAGCATACAATTAAAATGAGATAAGTCAATGATATTAACACACAGTGTCATACACATTGATGCATCAGTATTAACAATCTAATAAATTCAGTCACAAGGGACATTTTACTGCAGGATGAGTACTTTTACGTTTGATACTTAAAGTATATTTAGCTGATAATACCCTTGTACTTTTTTCAGTGTAGGTTTTTTACTTTTATTGAAGTAAATTTACGTTGTTTTATTGGTGCTTTTACTTGGGTAAAGGATCTGAACACTTCTTCCACCACTGGTGTTAAAATTCTATAGATGACGTAAAACTGACCTAAAGAATTCAGTGTACCATATAGAAATCTAATACAAATATAATTTCTATATATACACACCATAGCTATATTTAGCAGGAGTTTAGCTCGCTTTACTGGATAAGTGATTAATAATTTTAGCTTACAAAATTTGGAATCAGTGATTGACTTGTTAGTTAATGAGTGACCCGATTGATTTACAAATGGTTTCACCACAAATGTTTCGAGTAACTGATATTTTTTCCCATACACCATGTCAGTACATTATACACAGTAATGTGGAGAATAGTACATTTATTAATGTTACTGACTCTTAAATGTGTTGCTCAAATTTTACACCAATGGTTTGTGTGTGAGAGGAAAAGAGTACTGGGTCTGTTTGTGTGGGACGAGCCTTTGTGCTTGGGTGTGTATGATGAATTTAAAAAGGAGGGAGAGCGTGAAAGAGGTCAGTCATATCCTACCAACATTTTAGAGAGTACAGAGTAGAAGTTACATTCTCTGAAAGCCCATACTGTTTTATGTTTATATGCAGTTGAGTCATTCTAAACTGCTCAGCAGTTCTTTCCAAAGCACCAGGAGCACATGTTGATGGTCTGAAGACTCCTTGAGTCTGTTATCATCAGATAATTTGATTCACTAGTTATAAGCAGAAACAAGCGTAATAAAATGTAAATGTTTTACCTTGCATTGACAACACTTTTGTGTTTTTATTCTCTGTAAAAGTTATGAGACAGTATGAGCAGTCAGACACAGTCACAGAGATTTTGCTGCTGATTACTTTTCTTAATACGCCCTTCCTTTCCTCCCTCCTTCCTTCCTTTTTCTTTCTGTCTGTCCCATCATCTTCATATCTATCCTGATCTGCCTCACCATAAGGCTTCTGAACATATCCACCCTGAAATGCTGTACATAAGTTTATTTTAATGCTTTCTTTTCTTTGTGATGTTAGCAAACTTTCCAGCATCCAATAACAGCTGTATCCCAAAGCTAGAAATCAAAGAACTGGGACAGTAATCTGTGATACAGTCACTGGACTCATTCTGGACTGATTTTGGCACCTTCAATAGCAAAATGGAGACTAGTTTAATCACTTTATTTCTGAAATTCCCAGATGAAGTGCTTACCTGTCTCTTAACCTGTCTCTAATTTATCATAATTGGAGTAGCTTTATTATGTTTCTTAATGAAAACACAGATGACAGGCTTGGTTGTTTGGTTTCTACCTTTGGGAAAGAGTAATTCATGCTCACTAATGGTAATATTATCATCTAAGATCACAGCAAATTTTTCTCCATTTTAAGTACTTTCATTTATTACATAACCACTGACTAGTTGCAGTAAACCTTAAAATCTCTTCCCTAAAATTTCCGTAACAGTCACCTTGATTAGTCTTGGCTGAGTGGCATTAAAGTTTTTATTTGCTGTGCTTATCTTTCAGCCAGTGGACTTTCTAACATCATATTTTGTCTTGCACACAGCGCTGACATGTATTTATTTTCCTTAACCTTGCCTATATGCAGGTAACCCCCATAGTCCCCTAGTAGTAAAAAGTTACAGTTAGTAAAAAAAATTCATCATAACTACAGCTAAAAAACAGGATAGTCTCGGTTTAAGGGGTAAACACAGTGAAAGGCTTTTAGCAACTAGCCTGGATGTTCTCTAAATACCTGTCTTACAATCTACTTCCTGAACACCTGTATATTAAGATAGATATTAAGATATTAAGATAACAGGTACCACCCTTGTGATGCTTAGAAAATGTTTAGTTTTTCTGGAAACTCAAATGTTAAATGCAATGTTAATTTTTAGGATGGAGCTTGGTAAGGTGACATTAGGAAACTTAAACAGATACCTCCCTGTCACAGTCTCAGTTAAAACAGGGTGTTTTAAACTTTACAAAAGTAGTGTAAAGTAGGGCTTTTGTATGAGATGGCATTATATTTTACAGGAGTTAATCTATTCAGTGAAGACAAACAAGTTTCAGGAAGGAAAAAGGAATAAGAAACACGTTTGCTTACACAGTGTAATAAGTATAATGCAGTAAGTATACCACTGTTCTTACCCACTGCTGGACACTCTCAGCAGGTCTCACAGAAGAGGATATTTCCTCCACTCTGTTTCCAACTAGTTTACCCTCTTCTGTTTCATGGTCTAGTGATTTTTATTTTTCTAAAGTACTAGATGTTTTTTAATGATGGTTTGTGCACTTGCTGTGTGGTGCCAACATTTTCTACTGCTTTATCCCGCTTACTTACTGGAGCTGTTTTCTAATCAACAAAATCTGCTCTTTTCTTTTTGCATTACCCAGAATACACTGGAAAGTGTAGCCTCGTCATTGGTTTACCTACAACGGCCCAGAGAGAACAGTAGCTGCAGCATAACTATATGAATAATTGCGGATTGACATTTAATGAAGGGCACTCCAGGTTACTAGGGGCATTTTTATTCCTTTTTTGTAATTTCAAGGGTATTTTATGAGCTGTTAAGGGCAAACTCCCCCAAACCACCCCCATTAATTTCTCATGGTCTGAATGGCATGTTCCTCTGGGGAAAAATGTAGTACATTAAATATATATATATTTTGTAATCTGCTTGATTTGACAGGACTAAACTCGGTTGGAGTGACTTGGGTAACAAATGGGTAGTCATGTCATTGAGGACTGTGAGTGTGCAGGTTTTCTTTGAAAGTGAAGACTTTATCAGATGCTCAGTTTCTGCTTGAATGAGCTCTATTGGTGAAATCACCTGTGTCTGGTTTGGATGAAAACCTGCAGACTCTCTCCATGGCATTACTGCACATCTGTGGTTTAGATGGAAGCAGACGTCTAAATGTGTGCTGTGTGCTGAAATGTTTACAGAGAGATTCAATTTTTTCATCAGTACTTAATAATGGAGCGTGACTGTGCATAAATGCATACACATAAATACAGTCATTTCTGCTGTGTAAAGTGTATCATTAGAAAAACACTCTGAATTGAGTTAGTTTCTCATTATTGGTATTGCTATATAGCAATAGTTATTCACTGGAAAAGACAATATTGAGTATGCTGTAGAAAGGGATCAAATGAGAGTAATTTTTATTCCAAATTTGCCAAGTCTCTAACTGCATTCAGAGGAAATTATGTGGGTAAACTATAATGACTGGAGTGTTGATAACTCACCCATTTTGTCTCGTTGTCTGTTTTCCTTAACTGCTCTTGTTCTTCTTTTTTCTTCTATATCCCAAGAAGAAACTCAACAGATAAGAAAACCGACCAATCAACAATGTGTATTTAATGATGCGTGAAGTTAATGCCTTGTTAGAACGGTAATGCATTTACTGAAAGTTAAACTGTTCACATTATCAGCTCTAAACGCCTGTCAAGACTGGATGTCATTATAACATAATAAATAATAAGGCAAAACTATAGTGTGAATTAGAAGGTCCAGTATTTTACCTACTTTCTTGAACTGCCTCATTGTGGGTTGTAATTATCCTGTGAGGAGACATGACTAAACTTTTAGCTGAACTCTCTCCTGATACAGATTTTAGATTTTGCAGTTTGCAGCCCAGTGATTGAATGAATGTAACTGGAAGAAACTGTACTGAATGTGTATCGGTCACATCAGGCCAGTACCCGATCTGCTTGTCCCAGTCTGATGGATTGGATTGGGTTGGTGCATCTGAAGTTGAGAGGCGGGCTTCAACTAATGATTTTCATTATTTATTAATCTGCAGTTTATTTTAGATATAATCAATTCATTGTTTTGTCTATAACATATTAAAAAATTAAAACTGATTCAGAATTAGAGATTCAGAGTTAAAAAAAAACAACAACAACATATTGGCCAGTCTTAACAATCTTGATTCAGATCCCTGTAATTGTCAGTTGTCCCTGGTGGGCAAACTATATAACTTCAATGACCTCAAACCTAGTTTGGTATTGCTATATAGCAATAGTTTCTTATCAGTGGAATAACACTATACACGGATGCTGATAAATATAAACTAATATCAAGAAGCAGAGTTATCCGCCTAGCTGTACATAGAATTAGCAGAGCTATTATTAACATGTAAAATTAAAGCTCAGTTTTGCCGTTTCCCTGAACCACAACGCAACACAAGGGCTTTTTTTTGTGACCCACTGCTTTGCACTGACAGTAAACTACATGCTGTTAAATCGTGCTGGCTGCCACTACACCACCAGGCTAAACCCAGTTTCCACTAATTGTCATTATGAACAAATTCCTCTAAAAATGCCAAACCAGTCTTGCTGGAATACAGTACAGGACGCATTTGTGTTTTTTTTTTTTTTTGGTTTGTTTTTTTTTAATAGGCTGGACCAGAGCCGTAGATGACTGTGACCAGATATAAGTGAATGGTGTCACTACACATCAAAATAACTATGAAATGGTAAATTAAAACATGTATTAGTGCCTCGGCAGCAGTGAAGCGCACAGTGCTTCAGCGATGAGGGAGCACTGCATTGTCAGTTACTAAGCAACAGCCATGGAGCATAAATGTGGAGCAAATATCACAGGCAGTGAAAACAGCAGGGACCAAACTTCGTCTTCACGCCATTGTGTATTAGACAGTGGAGCTGCTAACAGAGTGTCAGCCATATTATTTCAGCAGTTTTCCACAGTCTTAAAATGGATTTCTTATTTTCAATGTGTCTAAGTGCGTAGGTAGGCACACTTCACCTTGTATTACTTTCAAGACAGTGCGTTTAAGTAAGTGTCAATATGGTCACATGTTGGCGCAGCATGTGTTGTTTTTTATATGGTGTGTTGAAAAGAAATGCCAGAATGGCTATCCCTAACTAAACTCTCAGATATACAGAAACCACCTGTATGAAAGCAGCTGTTTAAGACATGCATATGTGTGTGTGTGAGTGTTTGTGAGCGACTGTGTGGACCAGTGATCCAGCAGTTTGTCTCTGTTTCGGGCTCTTTGTTTTGATTTCTTCTCTTCTTCTCTCCGTTCCAATGCTTCCCCCCTCTCCTATGCAGCAAGGACAAGTTTGGAAGGTTTGCAAAGTTTATCACCTTCCACTGATGAAACCCTTCCCCTTCACCCTTCCTCAGCTCCCTCCTCTTCCTCCTTCCCTTCCCCTCCCCTCCTCCTGCTCCTGGCTACCTGTACTGATCTGTTGGTCCTCTCCTTTGTGCCTCACTCGTCTTCATGTTTGAATCTGTAACGCTGAGAGGAAGGCTGGCCTCCATTTACTGTCAATTTTACCAAACCACAACAACCTGCAAGTCAGTGTAATTCATTTACTTATGAAGCGTACTTCACGCACATTTCATATTGTTTTCTTATGTGTGCTATTTGGAAACAGAAAACATTTTTCTTTAAGTGCTGATGCAATCGTGGCTGGTTTACTACCAGCCTGAAAAGGAAAAATTCAAACTAGAGTTCATATTATTTTTGTGAATGGATATTGTTATGGTTGTGATAGTGCCTGGATCAATTTGATGATCACAAATATTTAATCAAAATATGTTTTTTGATTAACCATCTAAATGTTATGCAATGTTGTTTATCTGAAAGAATTTTGTACTGTTTATTAGAAGCCACCAATTAATTGCCATTTAACCACTCAATTTAATGTCTTAGATTTGTGAAGGAAATGTACTTCATAAATCAACTGATTTGGAAGCAGATTTACAGTTGCATTATTCCAGTAAGCCCATAGGTGTTCTGGTAGAGCACAAGTGCAATAATGCTGACAAATGCAAAAGGATGAGTGAAGATTAACACTATGCCAGCAGGCAGTCCAGGCAGTCAGCCAGCTCTTAGCAGGTTTTAGTGGTTCTCTAGTGGTTCTTTTTCTAATCACGTGAGACCATCCATTCTTTGGAGTTTTTTTTTTTGTTTGTTTTTGCAGCAGTTAATCCCTCCTCATGAAAATGAGAGAGCACACACTGTGAGGAATGACAAAAACAAATTCATCTCAGTAAGGACAAGTTTGTTTTTTGTGTGTTTTACTGGGACTCTGAAGGATTGCTGAAAAGGTGCCATAGGGTGTTTGAATATTTCATCCACTAATTAGCAGACGTAATAAGTTTTCAGATGTAGGTTTCCCTGGCCCAGTGCTATCTATTCCAGAGTCCCCTGCCATATGTTGGTCAATGTGGGGACCCTTTGAGAGGCTCAGCTCTTAATTGCTATCCAGAGTGGAGAAACGATGGTGGAGGCAAGACTAAGGTCTGTTCTGGTATCCAGGCAACAGCTCCCTTACTCCTCCCTGACCACTGCTGATTCTCAGCTTATTCCCATGCCCTGTCCCTTCATTCACTGCGCCCCTCCTTCCATCCATCCTTCCATCAGCCCCCACCCCACCCAAACCCGGCCAGCCAGCTTATTACACTAGCCACCACCACCACTAATGAACAATGCCATGCCATTAAATGACAGAAAATTATTAATAAATGGTAATGCCTTTGTTCTGTGATGCTAAGAAAGTGGGTAGCCTGTTTCTGAAAGTAAAATAATTAATAATAGTTGATTAAGTAACCTAGCTGTGTCTAAATCAACTGATATGGCGCTGTAATGGTGTGGCTATATCTACAAATATTAAGCTAGCGCTCTAGTACATGCTACTGTAATAGAAACAATTTGGAGGAATCCTTTTGGAGGTTTTGCATGTTTTAGCCCATTGATGACAACTCATGTATAACTAACTATACATTATTGCCTATCATGATTCAAATCAGATGTGTACATCCAATGTTTGTGAGTGTAGTGTTAAATGGTAACTGTTCCTTTTTGTTGCTTTCAATAGCTTGTGGGAATTTCTGATACCTAACACTGAAGAGTCAGCTGCAGCACACCATCACATCCACAAACAGAAAATCAAATCAGAAAGACAGATGATCCGAATATGTGTGAATTTGGTAGTTTCTTGTAATATAAAAGGTTGCTTTTACAATGCAAGAAACCAACCTTAATGTCTGAAGGAAGGCTATTTCAGAACATGTGGACCACAGCAGTCAAAACTTTGTCATCTTTGAGTTTGGGCTAAAACATGGGAAAACACTCATACAGTCCTTTGAGTCAGCATACCAGTGTTAACCAGACAGTGTTTTTTTTTTTTACTCTGCAGTTCCCCGGCATGAGTCAAAGGGTAACTACATTTTAGTTGCCAATGTAGAGACACGTCTGTGGTGTAGGACGAGGCTAGTGGTGTGTTGTCATCAGAAGAGCACTGTGTTAGCAAAAAAAACCCCCAAGGCTTGTGCTTCTGCAATTGCATGGATTTCACAGTCACATCTTGATTCCTTGTTTCTCATTGAACATTAGTTAATATTCAGTCTGCCTCTCACACACCTAAACAGATTTCCTCTGGCCAGTGGCTGATGAGTCACCACTCAGTGGCACTGACAATGAGCACTGATGGCTGTTGAAGTTGGAAATCTGGTCAGCTGTGAGAGAAGTGGGCGCAAGGAAACAAGCTGAGACTCAAGGTCCAGTTTGTGTCATTAATGGATATTGAAATCATGTTGGTGTTGTGTGTTTTCCTGTGTCAAACCCCCCTCCCAAGTGTCCCAGTGTTTTGTGTTTGAGACCCTGCAGTAGTGGGTGTGTTTCAGACCCAGCTCTACACGAGCTCAGCATGCCTGTTTCTGGTGTTTTAGTGAGTGAACTAGCTGCAGCAACAGACTAAACAAACAAACTGAACTGAACTGAGTTTTGGTTAAGTACTTAGCTTTATGCACACTGTTTAGTTGATTTTGCCTGTGAAGTAGACTATCCTCTTTTTTTGCCTTTCATAGCCATCTCATAGCTAATCTGTAAATTTAAGTGATGAAACTTTAAATCCTCAGTGGTAGAAAAGCCCTGTTGCACTGATCTCTGGTCTGAAGAAGATTTCTAAGTCTGTTGCACTGACCACGCCCACTGTCAGCAGTGTGGTGAATTGCACTTGATACCACAATGCAAAATGCAACTCCGGTGCAATGTTGTATGAGCTTTGCGAGTGTTAAGCAAAGTGACAATTTCAACAGAAGCAGAATTGTCAGCCTGTGTTTCATCACGTTTTAATACCCAGGTAGTCAGTGACCTACTGTGCTTGTGTGAACTAGCATGTGTTGCTGTTTGTGGTTTCATTTTGCACTGGCTGATGCTGGAAATATTTCGGCTCCATGCAAACTGAAATCCACATTTATGGTTGTGGTGCTGTTTCAAGCCCGTGGGTTCATTAGCTGTGATATGTAATTGCGAGTAGAAACATTACATTAATGTAGTAGTGAGTTCATTTTGGTAACTTCATGTTACTTTTTATGGTTTTTCTAAATGTGTGCTTCCTCTGTATAAAATTAAATCTTAACCATGAGGAACTAAATCCTCAGAACGGTCAAAGACAATGACCTCTTCTAGGATTGTTCCTCTGTGTTGGCAGCCAACAAACGTCATACTTTCACTTTGTTTATGGCGCATGCATGGACCACATCTTCCTCACCATTCACTACTACACTACCCATCATGCATGAGCGCTGTTGCTTCCTGCCAGAGTTGGGGCAGTCAGGCAGATACTGCTACACCTGTAGAGGAATAGATGAGAATATTAATATGAAGAAAATGGCAGCTCTGCAGGCGGAGTGAGATAATTAAAATGATGCTGCTCTGCAAAATATTCAGCTCGTGTAGATGCAGATGACAGGACACGTTCAGAGAAAGAGCGTTTTCTCTGACCACTTATCTCTGTCTCTTTCCTCACTCTGCCATTTCTCTTGAGTCATTTCTCAGCTGACCTCTCTGTTTGACCCCTTTATTTATGTTCTCCCCCTTTTCCTTTCTATACCCTTCTCTTCCTCTGTGTGTTTCTCTCTCTCTCTCTGCTCTGATTCATTCAGTCCCTTCTTCCCTCTGCCCATCCATCACTCTGCCTGTCATGCAGTGGCACTAACCAGTGATGGCTCAGAGACACAGTTTGAAACTGAAACCTTCCCATTACCTGGGACTCTCTCAGTGGTTCTCAGCCTTTTTGTGTTGTGGACAACTTTTGGCACAATATTCAGTGCTTGACATTAGGGCTGCAATTAATGATTATTATTATTATTATTTTTATTAATCTATTATTTTCTCAATAATTCAGTTAATTGTTCAGTTAATGACATCACAAAACTGTGAAAAATGTCCATCTCAGTGTCTTGGAGCCCACAGTATCATCCTCAGCATTGTCCAAACCTCAGAGATAGGTTAATAAAATATTTTGAAAATAGTGGTTGCTTTTCTGTCTGTCAACTAATCAGTTAATTGACTAATTTTTGCAGCTCTAGTTGACGTGTCTGTATATTTAAAAATATGTTTTGGATGCTTAAAAAAATCAGTTTAAAACTTGAGGTGACCACAGCAAGGGTTATCATAGGTATTATTTGATTAAAGGCATTCTGTTCTGTTTGTATTTGAAATTAACATTTCATTTCTAGGCTCAGCAATAACGTTCCTCCATAGCTCAGCAGCTGAGAACCACTGATCAGTGCGGGCTCTTACGGAGTCTTTTAGAACAGTTGAACCTGGTTTATCCAAACATGAAAACCACAGACCAAGTCCAAATAAACAGAGTGGAAACCTACCCTGGTGATTGTGCATAATTTCTCAAATCTCCCTGTTGACATGTGCATCTAAATGTCAAATCAGACTGCACAGATCACTGCATCAAGCTTTGTGTGTGTTTGTTTTCATGTCTTGAAAATGCCTCCGGTCTGGGCACTTGTCAGTGGTGTCAGTATTTCATTCACCCCTCAAACCCCTTCCCATACGTTGGGCTGGGATAAACCAGTTTTCACTGTAAGCACTGTTTCCCTGGTGATGACCACACATCTAACATGCCTGACCATGAGGAAAGAAAATGTTAGCGTAAAAGAAATAAAAGCAATCAGAAATGCTTAGGTGTTTCAGCAGCAGTTTACCTAGCCCTACTTCTTGTTTTTACTTTCCTCACCTTTTCTTCTCCTCTCCTTTCCAGGCATGTGGCGATCCCAAGGCTAAGCCCTCCTATCTCGTTGACAAGAACTTGGAGTCTGCGGTTAAATTCATCGTCAGGAAGTTCCCCGCGGTGGAGACACGGAATAATAACGTAAGTAGGCCAGCAGCAATGTCAGCAGTGTATTTGTACAGTTTAGACAGGAAGCGAATGAAAGAGTGTCCCTTCTTTTTCTGCACCTGGTAGTTGGAAAATTTTCTCATTTGAACCTGCAGTCTTCAGCTACTCTAAAAGTTCTGAGCACATTTGGAAAATGTGCATGAAAAATTTGATTGACTGATCAATGAAACCGCTAATCACTGCAGCTCTCGTTCATTTAACAAAATCTGGTCTGTAATAGCTGTATAATATGGCAGTGGAAAATGTAAAAATAGCAGCAGCTACTGTCAGTCACAAAATCCAATGTTATTCAATTAAGGGATCGATCGTGTACGCTGTTAAATGTCACACATAATGTCACACCTACCGCAGGTCATCCAGAGTCCAGAGTGAAGCCGTGAGATTAAACTGAGATGAAATCAGTTAATTTTTTGCCATTTGACAGAAATGTTAATGAACTGATCAGATTAGCACTTGTAGACACCCTGAAAAATCAAACCACATAACCTGACCATTGTGCACGTCACCTGCAAATTGTTTTTTTTTTTTTTTGAACACTCACATTAGTTGGTATCAATTGGTATTTCCAGTTCAGTTTTATTTCTGGACACCAGAGCCAGGTGGCCACATGGTATCCCTGGACAGTTAGTCATGCTTTTAACAAGACTGTGATTGTAGTTTTAAGTGTATGTGTGTGTGTCCAAATTTGTCAAGTGAACTAAACTGAGTCATTGCTCATCAAATGTTTCTTTCAGCTTTACTTGTTAGCTTAGCTCGTAGCTTCTGGCTTACGTGTTTATGTGAAACTGTCATTTAGCAAACAGCTCTGTTTGTTTGTGTGTATGTGTGTGAGAATGTGTTTAAGTTTGTGTGTGTTTGTGTCTAGCTAACTGCCTTATTCAGTATAACTGTGCAAAAATTGTCTCTTACGTTGTTTTCTGCTTTGTTTCTGTGTTTGTTTGTGTTTTGCATGCTAAACTTGGCTTATTCCGGACTTGTGCTTTTTGGTAAGTTTTTGTATCTAAGTTTCTGTAACTTTTGTATTTTAGTTTATGTACCTAAGTTTTGTAATAATGTAATTTTTTTGTACCTGTTTTTAAAGCTGTTTGGATCGTGTTTTTCTTTGCTCTGCCTCCTCCCCTCCCTCCTCTCTGCTGGCAGCATTTTTACTTCCTTTCCTTCATCCTCTGAGTGACTGTGTGGCTGGTTAATTACCGAGTTTGCCGGCAGGCTGGTTTACTGCTGGTTGGTTGGATTGCTTGATGACCAACTGGCTGGCTGTTTGAATAACTAGCTGACAGTCTGCACTAAGGAGTGTTTCGAAGAGTGGATATACTAATCTGTTGTTTTACTACTTTTGACTATTGTCTGGTCAGATCGGAGGACATGTCTGCCTCTGTCAGTTAGCAGTAACAACAACCATCATACAGGGCAGAAAACCCTCTAATTACTTGTTCAAGTTATTTAAAGATTAAAAAAAACACTCTTTTGCTGCAATTTGGGTCCAATGACAGAGGTTTCAGCTCCTTGGTGCAGCAGCAGTGTCACACACTTCCTTCTACACTCTCCATTTCTTACACTTTTTCCACTTAACCTGGTAGACTAGCTCTGGTTCAGGCCCCAGTTCTGAGCTCAGATGCACACATCTTTGGATATGGGTTTGATTTACATGCAGTATGCTCCGGTCATTTCTGTCATGTAAATAGAAACTGCTTTTTACCAGCTATAGTTGAGCTTTCACGTACTGTAGCTTCTTAAAAGATTGTTGTGACAGTCTTTAAAAGCTGAACTCATTTTCATCTTTTGAAAGAAAACACAGCAACCACAGGTAAACTTTCCCTGATATCAACAAGCACAGAAAGATGTTTTACCTTTTGGTTCTTTGATTGAATTTCCCATCTCACTTCTGTCTTTTAACTGTGACCTAGAAAACACCTTCTGGACAATACTTGGTGGACTGTTCTTCTGCTTTTCTTTTCTTCTGATATTCAGATTTTACTTTGGTCAAACATTTTATTCTTTTGTACATTCTTTGCAGCTGAGACACTGAACTTAAAGAACAAGCTGCTTTTGGAAACCTTTAACCTGTTTCTCAACATAAGATTTAAAATTAATCTTTTTTTAAACATAAGAAAATGCTCAAATGATGTTTCACCAAGGTAAAATGACTTCATATGCATCTTAAAGCGGGGTCTTTTTTTTAAGTCTTTGGATCCAGTTATCTGTGTTTCTCTGTTTGTATTAATTAAAGAAAAGCTAGAGTTTTGCCAGCTCTAGTTTCACTGAATTATTCAGCAACAGTCTGGTGCTAATTTAGTCAAAATTAGAAAAAAGTCATTAATTTGAACAAGACATGCTAAAAACCACCAATCCCAGCATCTGTCATACCAACCTGTGAGGTGAGTTAGTAAATTTAAAACAGCAGCCATGTATATACAGATAAATGTTTATTTATGTGACATATATATGAAGCTTTGTGCAACACAGAATCAAACCACACTAAGGGAGGACAGTGACTGGGCTTTGTTGTTTTGTAACTGCGTGTACTCTGCTGTGTGGTTTTACAGCAACAGCTGGCTCAGCTGCAGAAGGAGAAGTCAGAGATTCTGAAGAACCTGGCTCTCTACTATTTTACCTTCGTAGATGTCATGGAATTCAAGGTAGGAAAACGGGTACACACGCAATAAAAGAAAACCATGAAGGAATTTATACAGGTGATTCTAATGGAGACATTTTATATGGACTTCTTTATCAACAGGACCACGTGTGTGAGCTGCTGAACACTATCGACGCCTGTCAGGTCTTCTTTGATATTGTAAGTGTAATACCCAAATGAGACATTCGGTGTCCACATTATTAGGTACATCTGTAAAATCCAATGTAACCTAATACAACATGCTCAGCCAAGAATTCCACCTTTACAAAGATAATAATGTTCAGTTTTGATTGACACTGTCAATTTAACTGTGTGTTTGTGTTTGAGGTGGCAGTTTGCAGTAGTGTAAAAATAGGCTGTTATATTGAGAGGTGTTTATTAATGGTTTACCCAACCCTTTTACAAACATGAGGAAGGAAATAAAAAAGAAATAATTAGAAGAATATTTCAATATAATTCAGTACAGTACAACACCACTGCTAACTATCACTTCAGTATTAAACATATGGTTGAATTAACACCTCTATAACAGTGTCAACAAAAGCTGATCATTATAATCCATTATAATGTAAAAATTGTGGCAGAGCTACAAATATACAGTTTGGCCATTTATAAAAATGCTGTTTTGTTTTTGTCACCTGCCAGACCGTGAACTTCGACCTGACCAAGAACTACCTGGACCTGGTGGTGACTTACACTACTCTGATGATAATACTGTCTCGCATAGAGGAGAGGAAGGCCATCATAGGACTGTACAACTATGCCCACGAGATGACACATGGAGCCAGGTGACGAAAACACACACAGCAGGATGTTGAAGCTGACCAAACAGACGTTTGGCTCAGTGTCTACACAAACACACTCACCAACAATGACTCAGTATTTTCTCTTAATTACTACAAACATTCAGGCTTAACCAAGAAATTGTTGACGCGTGTTTAACAGTTGAAAAGTCAAGCGATGACCGTGGTCTCTGTACTGTACTGTGTGTGTTGTAGTGACCGGGAGTACCCCAGGTTGGGCCAGATGATTGTGGATTATGAAAACCCTTTGAAGAAGATGATGGAGGAGTTTGTTCCACATGGAAAGGTACATGGAAAGGCACTGTGCTTGTGTTCATTTAGCAGTTTTAATGTTCAGGTTTTATATTCTGTTGTTTTGTCCCAGTCTGTAAGTCTGTCTCATTAGTAAGTAGCACAGATCGTGGAGGATCGTGAGACTATTTGCTATTTTAAATTGATTTCTGTTGCACTTCTCTCATCTCCCTCCTCCTGTCTTCCCTCTGCTGCAGTCTCTGTCAGATGCGTTGATCAGTCTTCAGATGGTTTACCCCAGGAGGAATCTGTCCGCTGACCAGTGGAGGAACGCCCAGCTGCTCTCTCTCATCTCTGCCCCCTCCACCATGCTCAATCCTGCTCAGTCAGACACTGTTAGTATGACAACTCCCCCGCAATGGTTGAAATTACATGTGAATTATTTAGTCAGATTTTCCCATCTATAGTCTAAGCAGGCATTTTGATGCCATAGCTCTGCTTCTCTATGCAAATAATTCAACTGGAAAAGCTTAAACTGTAACATCATGTCCCAGTGATCTAATCCTTCCTGTCTGTCTTTCACTGACTTCTGTTTCTGTCTTTAGATGCCGTGTGAATATCTGTCACTGGACACAATGGAGAAGTGGATTGTTTGTGAGTACTCTAGAAACTTTACATCTGAATCGGTTGAAATGGCTTCTCTCTGCACTTATTCATAAATCCCTCTCTGCTCTCTCTTCAGTTGGCTTCATCCTGTGTCATGCGGTACTCAACAGCGATGCAGCGGCGTTGTCTTTGTGGAAGCTGGCTCTGCAAAGCTCCACCTGCCTCTGTCTGTTCAGGGATGAAGTCTTTCACATCCACAAGGCTGCTGAGGATCTGTTTGTGAACATCAGAGGGTAAGAGCATCTGTGTGTGTGGACACAGGACAACACAGACTAGTTCTGAAACTATTGTTCAGTGACTTGTAACGAGTAAGAACTTTGATAACTGATTTATCATTTAAGCCAAATTTTGCAGGTTTAATATATTTATTAATGTTGCGCTTAGGAACATTGCAAAATACATTTTCTGTTTGTTTTCTGACATTAAATCATATTCTCAGATTTCAGAAAACAATATCACACACACACGCAAATAATATAAATCCTTCCTTCTTGTATTTTCCAGGTACAACAAACGCATTAACGACATCAGAGAGTGTAAAGAACAGGCCCTGTCTCATGCGTATGTACATCTTGTTACTAATCCCTTCATCATACCCCAACTGGAATTTTCATCCCATCTTTACTTTTTGTTCCTCACATACACAAAAAAAATCACATTTTATTCCTTTATTTCAGGGCCCACATTTCCAGTTTTACGATTTTATTTTCATCATGCGTCTCTCTCAGGGAATCTCACTCAGACAAATCTCCTTCTTGCCTTTTTCCCTCATCCAGTTTTTTCCTGCTTTATCATCCCCTCTCTGTCTCCCCCTCTGTCTCATCTCTGCTTTTATCCTCATTACTTATTCCATCTTACCCTTTCATCTTCTTTCTCATTCTTCTGCTGTCACTGTGGTCTACTTACTTTTTTGTCCCCTTGTCTCTTCATTGTCCTGAAAGTGTCAAAATACCATTTAATCATGATGTGTGTGTGTTTTGATGCTCTGCTCTGACTTCCTCTGTCTGTCTGACTCTTTTCAGAGGCTCCATGCACAGGGAGAGACGCAAGTTCCTCAGATCTGCTCTGAAGGAGTTGGCAACTGTTTTAGCCGATCAGCCTGGACTGCTAGGTCCTAAGGTAATACAAAAAAAACAACAACAAAATACCATCTTAGACAGTGAAGTGACACATTGAATAACCTTAGATTCAATGTCAAAGGAGCTTAAATATCACAATACAAAAATATAAAATATCTTTACATGATCATTTAAGAACACAAGTGTTTCAGGTCACCTCTAAAGAAAGAAGCTCACTGTTATGGCTGACAAGCTTAAATTATTGTGAACTAAATTATCGAACAAAATTTCCTTAAAAAAAAACAGAATACCGCCTGAAATAGGTTTTAGTTTATCAGTGTAGCCCCCGTGGAGGTTGCTGTTTTAACTGAGCAACACTTATCACTAAGACCTACAATAATATGCATTACATCCATTTCCATTTATAAAAACATTGTTACAACAATAAATACAAGCAGCATAACAGTGTTTCCCACACGCTGTGTTTACTTCAGGCCTCCCAGGTATATTAACGTTCTCCAAAGAGTGTTAGGTCTGGCAACCCATTTTTGCATTTTTTTTTTCTTTATCCATCTGAGAGAAAGACGCCATCTGTGATCAACAATCTTCCCTCGCTTTGCCCCTCCCATACCTGTTCGTTCTTTCACCATCAGGCTCTCCTGACAATCGCACATGCTCTGCAGAGAAGCAGAGAGAGAGACGCACATTCTTGTTGTGTAAACATTTTGCATATTTGGTTCAGGGACTGTGAGGATGCAGCTGCTGCCAGCTGCTCTTGGTAATTTAACTGAGAATTATTTGTGTAGCAGGAGTTTTTGCCATTTATTTTGACTTTCTTTAAATCTGCTTCCTTCTGTATTTCTGTCTCTCTCTGTCCCGCTAGGCACTATTTGTGTTCATGGCGTTGTCATTCGCCCGAGACGAGATCATCTGGCTGCTTCGACATGCAGACAACATCCAGAAGAAAAGCACAGATGACTTCATAGACAAGTACGCACATATACACACCTGCATGAACCTACACATCTTCAGTGCAAGTGCATGTTCATCCCTTTATAAATGCAGGCACTACATCCTTATTTTCTACTTGGCTGCTTGTGCTGCTCCAGTCTCAGGTTTGTATGTGTGTGTTTTGCAGACACATAGCGGAGTTGATCTTCTACATGGAGGAGCTCAGGGCTCATGTCAGGAAGTATGGGCCTGTGATGCAGCGATATTACGTCCAGTACCTGTCTGGTTTTGATGCTGTGGTGCTGAATGAACTAGTGCAGGTATGCACACACACGTAACTCCAAAAAAAGTTAAATCCAGGATACATGACTTATAAAATGCAAAAAATGTGTTGTATGCATGTAAATAATGTACAGTTTTGTATTGCTTTTTACATCTTAATTTTGTTTTGGAATCTTTAAAAATCCTGAGATTTCTTTGGAAAATTCAGCGGTTGCTAAAGCTAAATTGATGCTTGTAGTCTTGACACTGTGTAACAGCATTTTTTTGGCACTGGTTGAAAAATGAACCTATGAAACTGTCTTTTAGAAGAGACATGTTTCCACACTGCACATCTTTCTCACCAATCTTCTACCCTGTGTTTATCTAATAGAACCTGTCTGTGTGTCCAGAGGATGAGTCTATAATCATGTCTTCATTTGTCAACACTATGACCTCACTAAGTGTCAAACAAGGTAAACCATTAATATTTGTACAGTAAAAACTTAAGAGAAGGAGTAGTAGTGACAACAGGACCAACAACAGTATTGCAGCAGTACTACAAAGTGGCAGCACTGATAACAGAAAAGGTGGCAGTAGCTATAATTAAACTCCTAATAAGAAAGGAGCTTGTGATAAAGGTATCTAGTTATGTATTATTGACTCTTGTCAGCTTCAGTCAATATGTTTTAATGTGTGTGATTTTGAGTGAATTGTTGTGCCTCTGTGTTCCAGTGGAGGATGGAGAGGTGTTTGACTTCAGAGGCATGAGATTGGACTGGTTCAGACTGCAGGTGTGCACACAAATCTAGTGCTTAAATCGTTTAGAAACACATTTCTAAAGGTCACAGAAGTTCTGCCAGTGCAACGTGGTTTCCAGGACAACTGAAACACATTTTTTACAATCTATTTTTCTCTACACATTTTGCATATTCCTGTTTCATGGAAAGATTACACCACTGTACAGAAACTCAAGAAAGTACAAAATCTTTAGTTGGAAGAACAGTTGGCAAAGCCATTGTTGATGTCACTAAACATGTCTTCCTCTATGCTTTCGTTTCTGTAGGCCTACACAAGTGTCTCTAAAGCCAGTCTTGGTATAGCCGATCACAAGGAGCTTGGTAAAATGATGAACACCATCATCTTCCACACAAAGATGGTGGATTCTCTGGTGGAGATGCTGGTGGAGACGTCAGACCTGTCCATTTTCTGGTGAGACACAGACATTAACATACACACTAAGCAAGTAGAAGGATGAACTGAGAAAATTGGCCTGGCCCTCTGACATTTTAATAAGGTCATTTTAGTTGATGTAAATGATTTGAAGTATGTGTGTGCCCCTCATTTTACTGATTGCCTCCTGTGTTTTTCGTGTGTGTGTGTGTGTGTGTGTGTGTGTGTGTATAGCTTCTACAGCCGTGCGTTTGAGAAGATGTTTCAGCAGTGCTTGGAGCTTCCCTCCCAGAGCCGACACTCCATCTGCTTCCCTCTGCTCTGCACACACTTTATGTCCTGCACACACGAGCTCTGTCCTGAGGAGGTAAATACACACACACACTTACACATTATTTTGTTTTCTCTCACACACACACACACACACACTTACATCATCTGATGTAATGGTTACCACATATAACATCATTTAGACATACATACACTGTTCACACAAATGAACACACATAAAAAGGATGTCGGTGATATTTATTCTTCACTCATGTCCTTGTGTGTGTTTTTATTTTTCTTCCTCCTCAGCGTCACCACATAGGGGATCGAAGCCTGTCGTTGTGTAACATGTTTCTGGATGAGATGGCCAAACAGGCCAGAAACCTAATCACTGACATCTGCACTGAACAATGTACACTCAGCGACCAGGTAGGAACACACACACAAAGAGAGTCCCTATACATTTAAAATAATAATAAAAGTTCTGCAAACAAAAGCTAGAAACAAATGGGCTTTAAGACCCGTTACGTAATATTACATGCTGTCACATTAATGTTGTGGGTCCTTGGCTGATGCATGTTGTTTAAAGCTTCTTAAATTTATCTTTATCTGTCTGCTGGTTTTACTTCTTACTTTAAATAAAGCCACTGCTCTAAGAACGTCAGCCAGACCATTAATAATTGGCCTCAATCTTTTCTTTCTCTATGTTTTCTTCTTTCTCTTACCACCTGTCTTCTGCTTGTCTGTCTCTAGCTGCTTCCCAAGCACTGTGCGAAAACCATCAGCCAGGCCGTGAACAAGAAGAGCAAGAAGGCAACGGGGAAGAAAGGCGAGCCGGAGAGAGAGAAACCAGGCGTGGAGAGCATGAGGAAGAACAGACTACTGGTCACCAAGTTAGTAACTCACTTTCTCTCTTTTTTCTGTTCTTTGTCTCTCTCTTGTGCTTCTGTTAATAAGTCATTACTATTGATTCTGTCATAGTTATTAATAATAAATTAATAACCTTGTTTTTATTGTTGGTTTGACTTTCCATTAAATATCTCCATTAAGCATCCATCTTTGTTTGTGCAGTAGTAATGAAAACAGCTGTTTATTCTCGTGTAAACAGTTCATGCTGTTGGTGAATCATTTGTAGATATTGAGTGAAGCTGTTGTCATTTTGCACACTCTACAGTGCTATCCTCATGCTCCCATATTGGTCAGTGGTTTCTACATTCTCACCTACATTTCTCTTTACCTCCTCCATTGTTCTAATGTTGTACTTTTCCCTCCGATTCTCTGCTGCATCCTTTTCCTGTAAAGACCCACTTTCCCCAAACACATCATTAAAAGTTTCATCATATCTTGCCAAGTCTCCTTTGACCTTGTTTTCTCTTTTGTCTTCCAGTCTGGACAAACTCCACACAGCGTTATCTGAACTCTGCTTCTCCATCAACTACGTTCCCAACTTGGTGGTCTGGGAGCACACTTTCACACCAAGAGAGTACCTGACCTCACATCTGGAGATCCGCTTCACCAAGTAAACACAGACTTATTTCCGTTCAGTTTAGGTGCAGCTCTTTTGAATATCTTTCAACTTATTAAATACTAGGCATTTAGTTACTATTGAATAGAAAGGGTCAGGGCCACTGCTTTAACATCTATAGAAGACAATAATTGAGCATGTTGGATATAAGTGGTTGGAAAGAAAATAGGACGGCATCTAAAAGAAAAAGAAAAAGATCCAGAGGAGGAAACTGTTTAGTTCTTAATGTCAAGAGAATGATGGATAGTAGAGTGTCTGTTAGAGTTTTCCTCTGCAGGTTGAAGCTTTTGCTTTTACTGGTTTTTGTGTATTTGTAGGGGTTTGTAAGGTTTTAAATGCATGTCCCTGTGTCATCAGGTCCATAGTGGGGATGACCATGTACAACCAGGCTACTCAGGAGATAGCCAAGCCCAGTGAGTTACTGACCAGTGTCCGGGCCTACATGACTGTGCTGCAGTCCATAGAGAACTACGTGACCATTGACATCACCCGGGTCTTCAACAACGTCCTCCTGCAGCAGACACAGCACCTGGACAGCCACGGGGAACCCACCATCACCAGTCTGTACACAAACTGGTACGCTCACTTTAAACCTCTTCAGTTTAAGAATATGCAGTAATCCAGAGCAGAGGTATCTCCAAAAACAAAAAGGAAACAAAAACATACAAAGAATTATGAATACAGATTATATCTGTACAGGCTCTGCCAGTATAAACAGTGCAATTTAATAATAATACTGTAGAATCTCAAACTAATCTTTCTTGGAGCCTGTGTTCACAGATTTCCGGTTGTGTCCGTTTATTGCAATGATTGATAAACCATCAAATTTTTAATGCTCTGCAAAGCAGAATCATTTATAAAGTTACATGGGTGTTTTTCTTGCCCCTGCAGGAAATTACAGTTACAGCAGAATCAACTAAATGTCAGACTTTGCTATTTCAGGCGCAGAACCTGCAGGGTTGCTGTTCTTGGATTTGTCATTAAAGTTCATGACTGGATGTTATTGGATATTGTTTATTTCACTCTTTGATTTGGGGGACAGGTTCAGGAGACTAAGTTAAACGGCCTCCAATTCTCAGTAATCACCATTATTTAAAAAAACAAAAACATAAATGGTTTAAATTAAGGAGACACTTTCCGACCTTAGTGTTTTTATGATGGGATTTGCTTTTTCATAGAAACCTCGCACTATTTAGCAACATGATTACGGTTATTTCTAAAATAAAAAACTCAGCAGGTAGTTTGTGTGTTTGTGTGTTTAGGTACTTGGAGACGTTGCTCCGCCAGGTCAGTAACGGACACATCGCCTACTTCCCCGCCATGAAGGCCTTCGTCAACCTGCCCACCGAGAACGAACTGACTTTCAACGCTGAGGAATACTCTGACATCTCTGGTACAAACAGACATGCAGATTGTTCAGAAAACAAAACTGAGTTAGTGTGTGAATACATTAAGGTGCTGGTTTCCTTTTTTCCCAAGAACTGAAATAATACACATTTGCACTCATAGTGAAACAAATATACGTCCCTGCTGAGACAGTTCAGAGATGATCCTCTTGTATTTCTCTGATCAAGGTTTTCCCTCTACCTCTATCCACACATTTTATATTTTCTGCTGAAACAATGTGGAGCACTGGACTTGTGTGTTGTTCCACAGAGATGCGTTCTCTGTCGGAGCTGCTGGGGCCGTACGGTATGAAGTTCCTCAGTGAGAGTCTGATGTGGCACATCTCTTCACAGGTCGCAGAGTTGAAGGTACACACTCACACACACATAACCACGGAGCTATGCTAATACACACAAAATGACATTTTAACCTCACAGGATCAGGAGCGTATCAGTATGTTTGCCATTGATAAACCATAATGCGATTGAACTGCAGAGCTTTATAACTGAATAAATATATTTAAAAGACTCTTCACTTTGAGTATTAAACAGTTTTCCTCTGTTTGACAGATGATGAAAAATGGCTTTCACACCACGTTTTGAGAATATATTTTTTTTTTAAATCAACAGAAAAGAAAAGCATGATGCTGCTGTAAAAACAGGAAGTGAAACTTTTATTCGACACTAGCTGTTTGTGTTTGTCTCCATGTAGAAACTGGTGGTAGAGAACATGGAGGTGTTGACCCAGATGAGGACGAGCTTTGACAAACCGGACCACATGGCTGCGCTCTTCAAGAAACTCACCTGTAATTACACATACACTGATGTGAACTGATCAGTGTGTTAGAATGACAGTTGTAGCTCTATTGACATATCTTTGACTGATGATTGTTTTTGTTTATTTGTAGCTGTGGACAGTGTTTTGAAGAGAATGACCATCATTGGAGTCATTCTGTCCTTCCGCTCCCTGGCTCAGGAGGCTCTGAGAGATGTAAGACACACACACACACACACAAACAAGAGGAAGCTGGTCAGAAAATGATCCTGTCCTAGTTCCTTGAATGTCAGGGTAGAAAATTTCCAGCCAAGTCCTGATGCTATTTCACTCTCTTACTGGATTGTCTCTCATACGCACTTTCTCCAGGTGTTATCCTGTCACATTCCTTTCCTGGTCAGTTCGGTGGAAGATTTTAAGGACCACATTCCCCGAGAGACAGACATGAAGGTGAGACACACTCACAGACTTGTAATAATGAAAAACAGCCTCTTAGCCTGATGTTCTTAAATGTTTATGTATTTGTTTATTTTGTCTGTTTGCAGGTGGCCATGAATGTCTACGAGCTCTCGTCAGCTGCAGGTTTACCCTGTGAGATCGACCCGGCTCTGGTAGTGGCCTTGTCCTCACAAAAAAGTGGTAAGACACAAACACACACAAATGAAAACAGAATCCATCATCCAAATATCCCACCTCTTGATCACCTTCTGTATGTATCTGTGCAGAGAACATCAGTCCAGAGGAGGAGTATAAGATCGCCTGCCTGCTGATGGTGTTTGTGGCTGTTTCATTGCCAACGCTGGCCAGCAACGTGATGTCCCAGTACAGCCCTGCCATTGAAGGTAGGACATCATGTTGTTGTAAAGTTTTTTTTTTTTTTTTTTTTTTTTTTTTGTATTTACAGTTTTATTTCCGAACTCAAAAAAAAAAAAAAATTGTTAAAAGGAGAAGATCAGTTTAAAGTCATTCTCACCCAGAAAGCAGGAAACAAAAGCAGGATCATTTCTTGTTTTAGCTTGTTTTGTCTGGTTCAGTTTACTGCATACATGAACCAGAGAATGTTTTGTGTTTTTGCTTGTAAAACATATTCAGAGGGGTTAACGATTATCAAAATAGTTGCTGTTTAATATTCTGTCCTTCGACTAATCAGTTGTCTCTTATATATAACAGTGAAAGTACAGGATGTTTGTGCTACACATGGTTTTGTGACTGTTTTCCCCTCATTTTACCCAACGTTTGTACCTGTGATATTTTCTTTTGAATAAAAAAAGAAAAAACAGTATTAAACCCTACGTGACATAGAACCAGTTCAGAGCCTGAGAGCAGTGCAGGAGAAACTACCACACAATACAGAGAACACAATTTACTGCATCGACGCCATGAGACTGTTCTGCATGCAAATGAGAAGGACCTCATGCCCTCAGATTGACTCATTTGTGGGCACACGAGCCACATCGTCGTCATTACGTGCACTCTTTAAATTCTGAAAATACTGATACATTTTTAAAGGTCAGTCTACTCGTCGTGACCTGTTTAACCTCGTTTGTTGCATGTATTTCAGGAAAAAAATTTATTCAATTAAATAAACCCGATCTTATGTGTAATAATAGAGACACTGGTGTAGTTAAACAAGGCTTTTGACATGTGTCACTCATCACTCAAGGATGAATTATCAAGACACTACCACCTAACAACCTTGAAATGAAAGGCGCCATTGTTAATAAGGGACATTTGAAAAGGATAATGAGTGGTAATGGGCTCCGTCATTGTTAGTATGCAGACTGCATATTGGTCTGCAATTGGTTTTCCGACAGCACATCTCAATACATGGCGCCGGTGCAGTCACGCTAACCATTTTGTCAACTTACAATTACATGCACATATTTTATATTTGCATACTTTTAATGCATGTCACATACGCACGTAATGACTGTCATCTGCATGAAATGCAGAAATGAAAGGAGAGTTTCACCTCCGCATACTGGAGCATGTCTCCGCTTTGAAAGTCTGAAAGAGCCACACATGTCAGAGATTAACCCAGAATTAATTCATTTGCAAATAACAGGTGATGTCTTCTTCTTGTCTTAGTTATCTGTGTGTGTTTGCTGCCCCCTACAGGCCACTGTAACAACATCCACTGCCTGGCTAAAGCCATCAACCAGATCGCCGCTGCTCTCTTCACCATCCACAAGGGAAGCATAGAGGACCGCCTGAAGGAGTTCTTGGCCGTAAGACAAATAGATATTATTTAATTTATAATTATATTTAAACCTTTTTCCCCCCATAAGACATTTGTGTGTCATGTTGCCTTGGTTCTGGACTGGCCTTTTTTTTGCGAGCCTCTCAGTACCAGCTAAAAAAAACCACTGAATACAGGTGGATCAGACCACACAAATTCCATCTTAGGTGAGAAGTGGCAACGAATTGCTAAGATGAATCAGAGGTCCTACTGCTTTATTAATTATGTATTCAAGTCACATCCTCTTCAATACATTTGAGTAAAGGCAGCTGATGGAACCAGTGTCTGATATTTGCTGAAATTTTACAAATTGGCTTAAAGCACCAGCAAAAACATAAATGGAAACATAACTGGAGAGACGCAATAATCTGTTCTACAGCTCTCTAACATGTTTCCCTGTGTGTGTTTGTGTGCAGCTGGCCTCATCCAGCCTGTTGAAGATTGGCCAGGAGACGGACAAGATGACAACACGTAACAGAGAATCTGTCTACCTGCTGCTGGACATGGTGAGAGGGAAAATATGGACTAAGGAGACCTCCTTACGCTTCCTAGTACCAGCACAACATGCCAGCATGGTCCTGAGAGTGAGTGTATGTCTGTTGTCTAACAGTCTGTGTGTGTTATCTTTTGTGTTTCAGATCGTGCAGGAGTCGCCCTTCCTGACCATGGACCTGCTGGAGTCCTGTTTCCCTTATGTCCTGCTGCGAAATGCCTACCACGCCGTCTATAAACAGAGCATCAGTGCTAATGCATAGAAACACAGTAAACACCATGCTGTCTGCCATTAGAGCATTAGGGCTCATACAACTACAAATACACACTGACAGCATACACTAAAGACAAACACACTAAACTATGCCTACAACGCCTCAACGTACTATCTTGACAACATAAACGCTATTGGTGTCGACATGTACACAAAAATGTGGACACGTAACACACTAAACGTGTAGCATATAAACAAGACCACTCTGTACACTGTACAGAACTGTACACTACATTAAACACCAAAAGAACATACACACACTTCATTGCACAAAGATGACAACAAACAAACAAACACTGAAATTAGACAAATATGAGCAGAAACAAAAACACACAGACACACTAGCTGGGTGAAGTTGGGGGATCAGTGTCTTTATTTTAATCATTGTACTTTTTTCATGATGTTGCCAGGGACCATAACCATAGCAACACATCATATACCATATGTTTGGTTGGTATAAAAGAACAAAAAATATAAATATATAGTATATATATAGTTGACACTAAAATATTCTCTTTTTTTGACTTCTTTTTTTTTTTTTTGGATTTGGATGCTTACTTTGGGAATGAAAATGAAATGGTTCTGATGTGATGTGGGTTTGTTTTTTTTTTTTTGAGGGTGAGGATTCCTGTGCTGATAATGAAAGACATGTTGCTTGTTAATGTCAGTTTACACACACACACACACACACACACACACACACACAGGAACAGACCTGAGCAGATATAAAACTACAAATGGTAATCTTTCAGCATTTCATGGTGAACACACACACACACACACACACACACTTGTATAACATGGTGATGTTTTCTTTCTTTTTTTCTAGCTAGTCGTAACAAACTTTTTGTGGGTAAAGATATAATATCTGTATTCTACTTTGATGTGAACTGAGCTCATCTGTTTTTAATGTTCATGTTTTGTTATTTTTATGATGATGATGATGATGATGATGATTTGCCAAATGTGTTGACACTAAAAAATTGTGTATCAGGGCTTGGAAGTGGTGGAGTGTTTGGGTATTTTAAATGTTTGGACGATTCCGGGAACAATCCGCCTGATTCTGCAGCAGCTCGGTTAACAGAAGGTGTTACACAAGAACTTTTACAGTGGGAACTTAAAAAAATTAAATAAATAAATCCTACAGTAACACTACAGTAAAGGCATGAAGCAGGCGTCCCATCCTGCTGTCAAAGACCCTCAGTACACCTGCAAATATTCCCCTCAGCTGTTGATCCTCATTAAGTTAAGGTCCAGTAGGTGCTGCTGTTTTTCTCCAGTGGTGTGAAGTAGAAATGAACAAACCAGTACAAAATATACTTTTTATGATTTCTCACCAAAATAATTTCTTGTGCAACTTTTGGCTTCTGAAAAAAAAAGGTTGAAATGTTCAGTGTTCACCTTTTTATTGAGGGAAATTTAGCTTCTTTCCTGCATCTAATTTCTAAGCAGCTGTGGAGCTGTCTGACCATCTACACTCCGTGGTCACATTAACATGTTAGTGCTTAACTTTGAATGGAACAATAAAAGTGAAATCAACCGGTTTCTGTGCTGACAAACCACTAAATCTGAATTGATCTCAGTCCTGTGAAAGTCTACAAAAACCTGGAGCTGCAATAAGACGAAAAGTGAATAAATATATAATATATGTACACTCTTGGTGATGTTTTCACTGGATTTGTAAACCGCAGTCGATGAGACAGTCTACAATGAACTTTCTGTATGAGCGGTTAGATTTTGCGACGGTTGTTCGGGACCTTTTAGGACAGACTGATGACTTTTACACAGTGAAGTCTTTTTTTTTTTTTTTTTTTTTGGCTCAATCAAAGCACGACAAGGGCTTCATACTGAGACACAAACCATGCTCTCTTCATGCCAGCCCTCTGCTAATGTATTACTAACACCAGGGCTCTGTCTGAAGGCTCAAACTGCACACTGCTCAGGACTGTACTTTTACCCAAGACACAGCTGCAAAGAGCAAAGTCACATTCAGAGTATGTAGCAGGGATAAACTAAAGTCTGGTATATATGAAGTGTGGGCACTTCAGAGTTGATAACGTCTGTTTGTACTGTGCAGCTGGTCCGTAGTTTGCATTATGAGCATGTAAGGACAGATCCATGGACACACTCTGCCATTTAACGTGGAATGGTTGCTGTTTTCTTTCTAACCTCTTTTTTGTGTCTCTTAATTCCACCGTGTGACTTAAATGACATGAATAAAATAAACTTTAGGGCTGTGTCAGACCTGAGCTGTGAGTGTGTGACACGTGGCCTCGGCCGAGATGAGATCAGGTGAAAGCCGGTAAGTGGGAACATTTTGTTTTGAATCAAACCGTTTTTATAATGAATGTCATCAGGTGACTGTTGTAAGTCTGTATGAACAGATGCTTTTACAATGGCATGTTAGTCACTTAAATTGAACTACTGTAAAACAAATATGTCCTGTAGGTTTTAAAGTGAAATTAATCTTTCAGCTCTTATATGATAAAAGTAAAAAAAAAATTCCAGATTAAACAAATAATCGCACTAGTTTCCAACGCCAAACCTTTTTCCCTTAAGATCTGGCCCAAATCCTCTATTTAAATATAAAACTTAATTTAAAATAAGTTCCATGATATCAACTAATCAACAGCTAATGCAGGAGTGACTGGCTTGTCTTATTCTTTCTGAGGACAGATTATGACAGGGATCTGCAGGTCTTGAAAAGTAACGGTCCTCCAAAAAGTCTGTGATAAGGTTTTGTTCATTCCCTCTTTTTTTTTTTTGACCCGTTACCATGAAGTTGCCTTGTGTGTTATTTAAAACTCTTTAACACTGCAAAAACTTTCACCATGCGTTCATTTAACACAAAGTATACTCAGCTAAAATGTAGATGCATGTACTTAATATACACTATACCTCTTTATTATAACATCTTCATCAATATCCAATGCCATTTTAATTTGTCCCCATCTCATGACATCTCTAACAAATTAGGTCTATTATGTCTGAGATTTAAAAAAAGAATCAGATGCTTATATCCAGTCCTGCTGTGTCTTACAGAGACCACCAGGGGGAATGAAGGCATCATAGCTTTAAACCTCAACACTGAAGTAGCCTAAAGTTTAAGTTCTCTTTATTGTGTACAAAATCAGTGCTGACACTTTATTGCTGTTAGTGATATTATAAGTCACAAAGACACAAACTGCATATACAGATTAACAAAACATGACTCTCCTCATTAGCTGATCCATCATCCTGTAATTCAATGAGAATTCACTGACATTATCTGAACAATCCAGTTCATTTAAAAATGAGTCAAACCTGTGCCGGTAAACCGTAAACTGATGTTTCTGCATAGCTGCATGCGTGAAAGACACAGTGTACAGTGCTAAAAGGTCTGGTTAATAATTATTGCATTATTTTTTTGGCTTTAGTTTATTTTACAGGCGTTGTGTCAAACACCTGCAAGTTTCTGATCACACAGTGGACATTTTAAAAACCTGAGGCAGCAAACGACCTGTCGGTCGACTGATTGAAAGTCTAAATCTAAAAGCCAGATATCTCTGGCTTTTAGACATTTACAGTCGTCGCCTTAGGCTCAGGGGAGTTGTGTTATGGGGATTTTTTTTCCCACCATTTTTGAAGTTCCACATACTAATCGACTGAGTGAACTGAAAAAAAATAATTGATAGATCAGTGCATTATAAAAGTAATCAACAGCTGCAGATCAAAGTAAATTAGCTTGTTTTACATTTATTAAATTGTTGCTATCAATATTTTTATTGTTTTTAATTTGTTTTTTTTAGTGAACTGATGCTTTATGTTGACAAAGAAATGTCTGTGTCCGCTGTCAGTTAGTTAGCTAATGTGGCTGGTTTGACCAAATATAAAATAAAAAGATAAAAGATTTCCTCCTTTTGATATTTGAAATGAAAAAATTGACCGTGTCAGTGTTTTGTGTTTCATGGCTTTAGAACAAGTTACTGAGTTTCCTGCTGAAAGCCTTAAAGTGTCGGCTCTGTGGGTGTTCGAGGTTAACTGACGTACGTTTTCATTTTAAACTCAGGAGTCAAACTGTAAAACTCGAGTCAGTGACAGTTCTGCTAAGTTGTATATTTCCAGACCAGTTCATGTAGAGTAAAGGAATCTGGTTTGGCTGGTTTCTTTTACCTGCTCTGATTGAAAACATTAATTGCTCAGAGGTCACTGTCCTGTCATGTAGGTGCTACACTTGGGATGGACGGTTTGTGCAGAATGGCGGAGATAAGATGGCCGCCTCTTTGTGCTGAGATTCTCTCCTGGATCAGTCATCCTGTGGGACGGTTTCCTCCTCGTCCTCCTCAGGTACAGAACTCTCCAGCTTACCTACACAAACACACACACAACTGAAATTTAACATCACTGAGTGAATGAAACTCAAATTAACTACAGAGGCAATGGTACAATGTATCGGGTCCAATATATCTAACATCAAATTAAACTTACAGCGCTCTCATATGTTGATCATCTGCAGCCGTTGGTCATGTCAAACAGATTTTTTGTCCAACCCCCACCTCCCACCCAAACGTCATGAAAATGAAAAAATAAAGTGACAGCATTGTAAGAAATTGAATTCAGTATTTTGGTGGAAAACCTGCCAAACAAATCAAACAGATGATAAATAATATCCTTATTCTGAGTCACCACATGCACACAAACACTTGAAGGTTCTTTTACAAAACAAAATCCTGCTGGAAGAAAAGGGTGGACAGAAAGTCCCTCGAATAAATTGTCCCGTTTCCAACTGCATCAACAGGAAATACCTGCTAAAGCCTTGAGGAAGAGCAGGAGACAGACAAAAAAACCTAAAAACATTTGTCTGCGATAGAAAACCAGAAATGAATCTCTTTAAAAGGATTTAATTCAAGGTATTAGTGAATAAAAGAACATGTACATAGTTTGGTCAGAGGTTTGAAGATTGTGATTGTGCCTTTTCTCAGATTTCTTTCTTTTCCTTCCTTTTTTCTCTTCCTGCAGTTCGTCCCATCTGTGGACATTTAGCCTCCAAGGGCGATGTGATTAAAAACAGTGGGACACGTGCTGCATGAACCACACACTCACTCACAAACACACAGAGACATTTCAGCCATTTGTGCAGCGACAGGGGACGCTGATCTCCAAACAGCAGGGTCACACAGATGTGAGGAGGGCAGACATGTAATGCTATTTATTCCACTATTTATAACAAAGACTAAAACGTTGTGTCTGTTCTAAAATCTTTTTTTTTTTCTTACCGTCACATGAACAGATGTACAGTACAGTCGTCGCTGTTCTGAGTTATCCTGGTTTTAATCTTATTCAGGAGCATAACCTGGTTAAATAATATATCTGTGTGGTTCTAATATTATCCTGGTCTCTGATGGTCTGTACAGGAGTAGGACTGACTCCTGTTTCCTGTATAGAGTGTAATACAGAGATGTCAGTGTGGATCTGTTGCAGGGAGCAGTGAACAGGATTTAAACGACAGCAACATGAACAAAACACTTCAGAAGTTTTTCCACCCATAAAATGTCACCAAACTGGGCACGAAACAACCACTGTGCTTGAATCATTCACTGCTGCTCGATGTCGTGTACTTAACGGAAACTGCTGCCCTGTGTTTGTGATATATTTATTTATTCCTCACCTAGGCCTAAAAATGGAAACGGTCTAGAAGGATTATCACTGAAGGACAAAGAAAACTCAGACATTCTGTAACTGTTTGAATATAATACATTTTTATTCACAAGCAAAACCTCACCACCGTCGCCTACAGTATTTAGAATTTACACTGATTCAGTACATTTGACTGAAATCTGTATGTGTGTGTGTCTGCATGTGTGAATGGGAAAGAGAGGGAGAGCTGTGTGGCACCAGAGTGAAGCAGTGTCTTAATGGGATCAGATGAGCAGCAGCGAGGAAGAGGAGGAAAGTCGGTTACTGAGAGATGAAAGGGAGCAAAGGTGGCTACCGGGAGATGGAGTCAGGACTCGATGCTTCCTTTTTGGGGTCGCATGACAAATCTGAGAAAGAAGGAGAGAGAGGAGGGGGGAGGGTGACGGATAATAGAAAATGGAAAGATCATGCAAAGCCACAAGAGGAGGGAAGACAAAGGAGGGAGAGACGGAGGAGTTAGTGCAGTCAGAACAGACTGTTAGTATGGAAACATAAACAGACAGAGTGTGTCAGTGTTTATTTTTCAGAAGCTGTAGATGTAGTCAAATTAGTTTTTTTTAATTTGCTGTTAGAACGAACACCAGCACTTTAACATAAACAACGACTAAAGACTAAAAACCATAAAAACAGACTGACTAATAACGTTATAACGGCTGACGTGTGAGCAGAAAGCTTTTTCCACATGTTACTGACACGGACAGACATTAGCATCCATTTAGATTAAGTTTCTGTCCAGCTGCTGAATATAAGTCCAGTGCTTTCTCCACTGCAGTGTGTCGCTGACTGTCTCTGTTTGCTGTCTGCTGCTGGGCAGGTGGTGCTCAGCGGGTTTATCTGGGGTTTTTATCTGAAAACAGCTGCATGCAGGATTTGATAAGAGCAGCTGAGGCGTAACAAACTGCTCAGAGAGACTCTCCTTTAGAGAGCTTTAAGAAGCTCATTAAAGCTGCAAAGTTCAACTTCATTCATGTTACATTTGATTAATGTGGTTTTAAGTTGTATGTCACAAATTAAATGTTTTTTATCATTTGAATAATTTGAGAGCTATTTTTATTTTATTTGTGAACTAAGTTCTGTGGCCGATGTAGTTTTGCAAAATAATATGTTTTTTGTTGATTATTATTATGAATTAAATTAACACGTTTTTTAGTGTGCGTGTGTGCACGTGTGTGTGTGTGTGGATAGCAGAATACTCCAAATAAATCTTAATACGACGTGTTTGCATAATATTTCGGGTTTTATTGCCAAACAGAAGAACTGCCCTGGGTGTCCTTTACCTGGTGAGACAAACAGAGATTTTTGTGCATCTGTGTATTTTTGTCTCAGTTCCGCATAATAACTCCAGTTTTATTCTTTTTTAAGAACCTTGATCTTAAAGTGCTTCTAGCTGGTGTGGACGACCTTAAACAAACGGGCCTTGAAGTCACGGTGAGTACAGCTTTTAGCTTTCTGTAACTTCAAAAACAACAAAAATCTAAAAATAAAATTGGATTTATTTTGGAGTATCCTGCTGTGCAAAGTGTGTATGTTTTTCTGTCTGAAAAGTGTTTACCCCCCAAACTGTTGCTCTCTGCCACGCCTCTCTCCTGATTGGCTAACATCAAACTCGCCTCATTCCCGTTGGCTTCCTCTGGCCCATTGTGATTGGCCCACAGAGAGGCGGCATAGAGCTGTGTTGTGATTGGGCTCAGCTGGCCGTCTGTCTCACAGAGCCCTGCCCCCAGCAGATGTTGCTCCACCCCCAGCTGAAGCTCTGAGGAGAGAAGAGCACCTCTAGTGGAGAGACGCTTCAACTACAGGCACGTCACAACAGCGGAAAACTGCCACAATAACTAAATAAAAATTAATATGTAAATTAAAAAAAAAAAAAAAAAAAAGGGAAAATATCAGCACTGAAACCAAAGGAGAAAACTAGAAGACAAAAAAGTCCAACAGTTCAGTGGATTTCCCGTGACATCTTTTTAAAAACCATAAATATCCAGCTCAGCCACGACGTCAAAGAAATTTGTCTCACTTGTCGAAGCTTCGCAGTGTGTTTACGGAAACTACCAAATTCCAATGTGACAAAAATCCCCAGTTATCCAAGAGCAGTAAACAGTACCTGGACCCACAGAAAAACACGCCACAGCTTTTTAAGGTGCTATTTTTCTTGTACAGCTCTATAAACTCCAGCTAATTCCTCCTGAGTCAGTGTTATATTCAGTTTTGATTTGCAGATCTCTGTCAAAATCCTGCACCATGAGCCGGCAGATGCTAAACATCAATGCAAATCCCTCCAAAATCTGCTTAAATATAAAATTAAAGACCTTTTGAGGCTAAATAAAAACAGCATTTCACCCTCGACATGAAAAACTGATCATAAAATACTGTAAAACCACAGTGTGAAAATGAAACCTAATCATGAAACCTAATAAAAACAGGTTTATTTCTCCGATCCTACAGAATGTAAATGCCTGCTATGCATTAGTTGCATAGGCAGTTACTCACAAGGATACTATCTAACTACTCCATGCACACACACACGCACCCGGGATCAATAAAAGAAAAGCTTTTACGGTCTCCACTTCCTGGAACCAAGTCGGTGCAGCACTCAGAGCTTTGCACACACACTTACATTCATTACGATTTTCTTCCCTCTTTTCTCCACTTTCTTTTTCCCACCGTTTTCCTGCACTCTCACTAAAACAGGGTTGTCACACTGTAGAAAACATGAAGCCCTTGCTTAGTCAGGCAGGCAGCAGCTCTGCGTCTTTGGTTCCATCACCGGTTTCCAGGGAGAATCTCCACAACAGTTTTATAAATTATTCAGCACAAGCGATGATTAAAAAAAAAAAAGACAACAACAAGTTTTAGTGATAAAAGCCATCAGACAGGTGCTCTTTGATGGCTTTGTGGGTGAACGCTCACAAATATTTCCAAATCGTTAGCTCAAAACATCAATCACCTGCTCATTCATGCAATTATCCAATCGGCTAATCATGTGGCAGCGAAGAAAGGCATAAGGTCTACACAGTTTAGCATCTTCTAATGGCTGCTTCCAGCAGCTGATAAAGCTCCATGTCACCGAGCAAAAGTCGTCTGAAACACGCTTCATGAACACGACGGTGAGTTCAGTGTCCTGCCCAGTCACCAGATCCACTAGAGTCCAGTAGAACACCTTTGGGATGTGGCAGAACAAGAGATTGGCAGCTTGAACAAATCTGCAGCAGCGATTTGATGCGATCAACATGGAGCAGAGTCTCAAAGGAAAGTTTCCAACATCCTGTGGAATCCATGAGACCAAAGGGAGGAACTAACTAATCTTCGTGTTGTGTTCCTAATAAAGTGCTCGGTGAGTGGATACGGTATAAAAGATGAGCTGGATTAACACACGGAACTTTGGGCAAGGAAGTACAACCCCACCACAGAAGTAATGAGAGGCTGCAGTTATTTTCCTACAGATCTGAGACCGAAAAACAAGACTAAGAAAACAGATGTGGGGCTGAAACCAGAAATAGTCCCAGATATACAGAGAAAGACAAACGACATGTAGTAAAACAAAACAAACAGAACTTGCACATATATGTTACTGAATGAAAAGACAAACCGATGCATCTCTGCAGCAGACATTTGTTGGTTAAAAAAATTATTCTTATTCTCATTTCATTTGATATGGAGCTTCTTAAATAAGATTTTCCAACAACGTGCTGATCGTTGGCCCTGTCACGCTTTAAATCCACTTTGAGGGCACATCATTTCCGAACAAGAGACGGCTCTGTTGCTAATTATCCAGAATGAAGAGGTCTTTATCATGAAGGACACAGACAGTGGACGGATTCTTCACTGTCTCTGTGTCTTTTCACGGACATTAACAGAAGGTCAGACACTTCGATGTGGCAGTGCCATGTGTTTTTACGTCTTTGTTGTGTCTGACATTATCTGCTGCAGAGGTTCTTATCTCTGCTTTCCCATTGACCTGAGATACACCATGTGAATGCTCCTCATATACCTCTGCTCATGGGTTAATGGCTTTCCTCTGCATCCTTTCTAAATTTTCAGACACTGAGCACATGTTGTAAGATCATGGGAGACCAGGCTGTTTACCTTTCATGGTGGGAGGGGCGTAGGTGCTCTGCTTCCTCTGAGAGGAATCTGAAGCCTGAAACAGAATCAAAAAGCACATTATAAGTCAACAGACTCACACGTCTTTGAAAATAAAAGACAAACGATGATTTAAAAATATTCTCAGCCTATTAATGTGCCTATAAATATAATGTAAAAATGTTGCCCCTGATTAAAAAATATTATCCACACTGGACCGTAGGAGACAGGATGCACCATCATCTCCTTCCTAATCTTATTATGCTGAAACAACATTGACTCTGCAGAGAAGCTGTCATTTATCTCCACAGAGTGAGATTAGAGTGAGCGCTCTAAAGAAATGTGTGAGATGCTAAGAATAAAATTAACTGTGTGATGAGCTCATGCCAAAAAAATGATAATGAAAAGATTCTGAAGTCACGTGCCGGCGTGTCAGGTATAAAGCATCAGGAGTCAATGTACCTTTCCCTCTCTAGTCCATATGTTAGTTGGCCACTTCTCCCTGCATCTGTATGCATTTACAACCATTTGTACAAACCTGTGTCTCTCCACTGGCGTTGTGCTGATCTCCAACATCTGCAGGAGAGACGAGACAGAGGCAGTGAGCTCTTTCTTTTTCTATTGATTTGTCCCTCGTTCAGTTTATAAGCTGATCAATTTTTAAATCTGCATGACAGATGTTTCGGCCCCAGAAATGAGCTCAGGGATCTGGTTCAAACCACACTGGTCAGGTCAGGTAGTTGGTCTTAATAGTCTCGTTTCCTCTGTGGCCTGAAGCCACGCTGTGATCGTGTTGGATAAACGCCACATGATCAGAACAGTGCAAGTGCAGTTTGTAAACTGTAGATCAAGTTTGCCAGGACCCAGTGCAGGAATTCCTGGAACTGGTCTCAGTAATAAGCACTGAGCAATAACCTTTTTAACACCTGCAGGTGATTATAGTCTCTTTAAATAAGGAGGCTGTTGACCAACGACTCAGCTGAACCAGGAGCTGAGATTTCTGTTTTTCAGAAGCCTTTTTTTAAAATGGAAAAATGTGTCTTTACTTCCCTTTTACTTTCTCTCTCGCCTCCTTGTTTTAAAGCATAAAAGCTGGTGAGTTTGGACACTTTACTTATATACATTCATTATTTTCATTGGTTTTAGTCTTTTCATAGGATTATGCTGACAAAGACAAAAACGCAGAATATCACCACACTCATCCTGATACATGAAATAAAAATCTGACCCCAAATTCCACAACTTCCTTCCAGCTCAGGGTGGATGTTTTTAATCTCGGCTGTGAAATTCAAAACACCGACTGTGAGCTGGAAGAAAATGTGTATCAGCATTTAATGAAGACAAAATGTTATTTCAACAAAAGACTGAAAAAACCCAACAACCTCAGACGTAACATCTGCTCGTGTTGTTATGATGATCTTTGCTTCGAGGCTTAGAGCACGGTCACTGCTTGTTTTTACAGCTGCCAGCTGGCTTCCATCGTGCAGACCGACCGTGTTTTACATCTAGAAATTAAGAAAGAACTTGACTTCGAGTCCAGGAACAGCTGATGATCCAGATTATCCACAAAGGTTCTCTCTCTCATTAATTAATGAAGAGGAAACGTCATCCAAATGTTGTTATAGATTTCTCTCTGAAAACTGAAGATAGTTAAGTTGTGTTATGGTCCGTGAATGTTTATGTTCCCAATCTTCCTGTTGAGTTTGATACCAACAATCTCTGATTTGAAAAACAAAATGGCTGCTTGAAAACACCTCAGGTGCCAACAGAGCTCTATACAACCATGTTGGAACCAGACTCACTGAGCTGAGCTCACAGAATGGAATCAGGCCGATTATTCAGTCAGTCGGTTCCTGTGTAGAGGGATTTATAAGAGCTGAGAGCCAGCACACACACACCCACACACACACACACGCACACACACACACACGCACTCTTTAGGCATCCATCAGTCCAGCCTGAACACTGAGATCATTTTACCAAAAGCTGCAGCACAAATCTAATAAAGCTTCCATTACAGTTGCTGCTTTTCAGTTCTCTCTGTCCATCAACCCCTTCTCCCCCCTCTCTCTCCTTCTCTCTCTCTCTCTCTCTCTCTGCAGTTTTACCTGAGCCAGGTTGTCTGTAGATCTGCAGAGTGGCAGGAGTCGGTCTTCTGCGACGGATCTGAGGTAAACACACAAACATATTTTCACTGCTTCGTTCCCCTTTGACATATTATTGAAAAAAAACCATCTCTTGTGCGGGTCAGTCTTCCTTCATCCTTCTGATGCAACACCTGGGTTTGAAAACACCGCTTTTTATCGTCCGGATAATTAAGCTTTAAAAACACTATGAGTCAGTAGGTTTTAAAACACGAAACTCAGCTCACGGCCCAAATAAAAGTCCATTAAAGATACTGAACGACACTAATGGCCTCAATTCTTATGCTGTGAAAACACAGTTAAACTCACTCTTGCATATTTTTATAGACTTTTAATTGAGAGCATTTCATTAGCTGCCTGAGTATTTAAGGCTTTAAAAGACTAATTAAGTTTATTATCTCAAATGCATCTTAAAAATACCATTTTCCACTTACAGTTTTAGTACCTATGTAATATAAGTTTTTAAAAACACAGCTTTCTCACATTTTGTAGAAAATGGCAAGAATAACATGTTAAACACTTCCTATCATCCTCCTCCAGTCTTTCATTTGTATTTTTCTACCTCAGGGTTTTTAAATACCCAACTTTAAAATGAAAATCCTGATTTATAGTCCCCAGTGATTTACAGCTGGTTACTCTTATGCGTCTTACAGTGATCCACTTTACAGTGGTATTAACTTCATAAACCACTGAAACCAGTGTACAAATGGGATTTAACCCACTGTTAGAAAGCAGAGAAGATGAGTTTAAGTTTACTTTGCTCACAGTTCTCTGATGGCGTGAAAAACATCGTCACGCTGCAGCAATGTAAATGTTCGTCGTCATAAAACCATCGCTAACATGTATCTTCCACTTCTGGAAACAGACTTCTGACAGTTTCCAACACAGGGACTGCAGACACCCACAGAGGGGCCCTAATTTGCCACTGTTCATTTCCCAGCTTCCTTAGAAATGAACGACTTCCGGTTTCCAGCAACTAAACAGTTCATAAAGACGTCAGCAAGGCAAACACCATCACTGAAAGCTAACAGGCAGCAGTTTCAACTTCCTGAAAGAGCAGCTCCTGTTTCTCTTTACTGTAATAATACGAATGGTCAATTTATTTATTCCATGTTTCCCACAATGCCTTTCTGCACACCCTGAGAGAATGGGGCGTGGACTTTGTTGTCAACAGCTGCAAATCGTCCGTGACAGGAGTTTAACTGAATTTATGTCACCTCTGGATAGTCACATTTATAACATCAGTGACAGTGACAGTAAACAAATAAAAACATGTGATTCCTGGGAGAGAAGGAACATTTTCTAACAGTGTGAATATGTTTGAAACGCTCACATTTGATGGCAACAGCAGCAAATAATCAGGAAAAAGAAAACAAATAGGTTATTTTATGGTGGATTTCACTTTTAATTCTCCATGTTTTCTGCTCACAAACACACAAATGTCACGCCTTCAAACTCGACCCAGCCTGCAAAATACACAAAACATGTGTCACATGCAGTGCAGCTCAAATACAACAGATCCATTAAATACACGTCAGAAACATAAACAGCAGTGTTTAGTTCCGACTTGTACGCACACATGCTGCTCTGCACCCACACGCAGAAAATTCCAGTCAAGACTCACAAGATCACAGATAGAAGCCCCATTCAGCCCCATGAACCCACACTCCTCCGGCCCCCACACTCTGTGACACACACATGCTCAGATACACTCACATGTTCGGCGGCCTGTGGGTCCAGCTGTCCCTGCAGCGGAGGCACCGCAAACTGGATCTTCTTCGGACTGCTGGGCTCCATTATTACTGACTGAGAGATAGAAAGAAAGACAGACAGAAAGACAGAGAGTGTGTGTGTGTGTGTGTGTGTGTGTGTGTCAAGGAGGGAGGGAGTAGAGAGGGAGGGAGTGGTCTTCTCTTGGCCGGCGGGGTCCATTATCACTAATTGACTTAGAGAGAGAGAACAGTGGCTCAGTCATTGCAGCATTTTCCATAACATGCACTCTGATGTAGCATGAAGTAGTGAAATAATGTCAAGAATATCAAAATATGGATTTTTTTTGTTTGTTTTTATTCTGCACTGTGGAAACAAAACAGTCACATTCAGTCTGACTCCTCATGACTACAGCAGCTCAAATTTAACAGCCATACTTAGTCCAGGATGCTAATTTAAGGACTGTGATACACGGAACGTGTAAGAAAAGGGTTTGGGCAAAGTTTTAAGTGCATACGTTTAATTCTGCTGCTGAATATCTGTACCAAATTTCATGGCTCATCATCCAGTAGTTGCTGAGATATTTCAGTCAGAATCAGAGACTGATCGACATCTGTAGAGCCATCCTTTGATTTATTCAGGCAGATCTAAATGTTGTTTCAAAGCCCCATTCACGCCTCCAGCAGTAAAAAACCTTTATTTCTGTATTTTTTTATTGACCTAATAGTCGTTCAGTGTTCAGTTAAACACCTAAATTCCCAGAGAAAGCACCAAGGAGATTATGTCAGTGTTCATGATAGTAGCTGCACCTCCGAGTTTATGTACAAAACATTATTTCCAAAGGATTTTTTAAAAGTTTACCATGAGTTCTCAGACTTACGAGCCTCACCGGAGTCGTATGGTATAAAAATATAAACACAATGACGTGGACATCCATGCACACAGATTAATAATACACTGAGATCAAGGACAAATAAACAGTTTGAACAATCCATGTGCACCACTACATTAACTGTAAGGTGAAAGATGATTTGGAGGAGTGTTTAGCCAAAAGGCGTCTGAAAATAAAGCAGATCAGTTTTTCATTTATGGGTTTCCAGTTCGAGGCACGCTTTAAATCTCTGAGACGTTATTTTCACACTGCGTCCAGTTGAACAGAAACCAGAGGATCTGTGGAAGGTTTGAAACCATCCAGAGATTAATCTGAGTTTAACACTCGCTTCTTTAAAGGTTTTCTGTGCGACCAAACTGTGCGAACAAATAATCCCCCCCTTTTTTTTTAAGGTATGTCCCAGTGCATCCAGAAGATTCTGATCATTGCAGTAAAAACTAAATAACAGTGAACCTTTGGATTATAGCTGGAGACAAAGAGGCAGTTTTATGAACTTTATAATCGACAATAACAGACGAGCAGAAGTGTTCAGATCATTTACTAAATATTGAGTGAGTCACTAACGTCATTAGATTATCACTGATGTGTAAGCAGCATTTTCCTGTTTTACTTTGTGGAGGTGGAGCCAGTCTGATGGGATTTTTACTTACACCAGCCTCCAATGTTTCCACCTTTACGAGGCAGAGACCTTCATTATATGGAAAATTTCTTTTCCATATAATGAATTAAGTTAATAATCAACACACAGAGAGTAATGGAGGCTCCTCCTCGTCCTGCCTTGTACTCTCTATTCCTTTGTCTCTTTTATGTCCACTGGCCTTTTCTACCCCCAACTCACAAACCTGCATCCTTTGCCACCAGTGACATCAGTGTGTGTGTGTGTGTGTGTGTGTGTGTGTGTGTGTGTGTGTGTGTGTGTGTGTGTGTGTGTGTGTGTGTGT
>JBBMJY010000003.1:2552552-2595147 GCA_037833715.1 Toxotes lorentzi | reverse complement strand
TGTGTGTGTGTGTGTGTGTGTGTGTGTGTGTGTGTGTGTGTGTGTGTGTGTGTGTGTGTGTGTGTGTGTGTTGGCAGTTGTAGTGGAAACACTGTCTCAGTGGAGACATCTGGAGAGACTTAGTGGCTACTGTAGGTGGAACAAACCACACACACATTGTACAAAGAGCCTCTTGTGTGTTGTTGTTTTTTTTTCATGCTTTTGGAAACTGTCCCATCTCTGCTCTGCTGGAGGTGAGACAGAGGCGACGGCTCTGTTGTCTGTGCCTAACAAACACCTGCACTTTCCTCTCGTACCAGCAGCTGCAGTAGCTGACTTCCTCCTCTCAGGACATGACGCGAGGTTCTGGCTGCGGATGTTAAAGCTGCACTGAGGAATATGTTTTTATATTAATTATTAAATGATTCGATGTCGTAATGCGGTCCAAGGTATTGCTGATCTCACTGAGAAAGAAAGGACGTCCATGTAGTTCTATTTCTGATGGATAATGAAAGTATGCTCTAACAGTTCTGCAGTAAACACTGGAAAAGATGAAGAGTCACAGTGAAACAACATGATGTTTCACATGTCCACTGGTCGTACATAAGACTGCTGCACTGTTCCACTCTGATTATCTGTGTAACTGTCCGCTGCTGTAATGACTCCAGTATGTGTAGGGAAGCTGCATACGGTAACAGTACCAACACGGCTCTGGACTGAGTGCATGCAGATGTGTCTGTGGTGCATTTGGTGCCTGCAGGGGTGTGTACAGAGTTGTGGGGTGTAACATAGGAAGTGTGTGTGAGGGTGGTGGTGGTAACACCTGACCCTGAGCGAAGGGGGGAGGGAAATGTTGAGGTTGTTGTTCTTGGTATTGATGATGTTGTTGTTGATACTGGTGTTGCTGTAATGGTGGTTGTGACCTCTGTTGCCATGGTAACCCCATCTGCTCCCACTGAAATGGCTGTGGAAGCAGCAGATTGTTCATGCTCCCCAGCCCTCCTCCCCCTCGTCCCCTTCCTCCCCATCCTCCCCCTCCTCCTCCATAACCTTCCTCTGTTTTCTCATCCTCTCTCTCAGACAGGTGCTGGCGGATGGTAAAGACGGTGTGATCGTTGTATTTCTCTGGCAACACCTGCAGGTGGAGGGTGGAGACAATCCTCGGCGGGCGGGGCAGAAGCGAGAGAGGGGTGAGGCGAGGAGTAAAGGAGGAAGGCAGGGCGAAAGACTTGACAAGTGGAGCTCTTCGAATCATCCCCTTTGTCCTGTTTGTATCCTGTTCCCTCTCTGATGTGTGTCCCGTCTCCTCCTGTCCATCACCATCCTCTTTGTCGCCATCCTCTTCGTCACCATCCTCTCCTCCAGATTCGGGCTCAGCAGCGTCTCCACATACAGTTTCTGCCACAACAAGCTCAGAGCAGCTGCTGCTGGAGCTAGACTCTGCTTCAGACTCGTTGTCCACCTCCGGATCAGAGTCTTCGGCCGAAGAGCTGGACTCCCCGTCTCCCCCCCGCCACTTCATGGAGCTGGCCTTCTGGTTGTAGCAGGCGGCACAGCGAGACAGACTGAGGAATTCAGGGCCTGATCTGGACTGGACACAGAGGGAGATAAGAACAGACAATCAGGCTGAAAGTCAGCCAGTCAGTCATCTACCTAGTTATTTATTATGTCCTCTTACCACTGGCGTGGTTTGATCTTAATCATCTTAAACATGCAGGATTAACACATTCGTGCTGATCACCTCTGCCTGTGTGGTGTTTTATTCAGGGTGCTCCCATCGATCATGGCATCGGCCCAGAAAAGGCGTGTATCTGTTGTTCTAGAGGGAGTGGATCAATGGCTTATTTTATTGCTTTTCTCTCTTATTTGCCTTCCTAAGGGTGTTTGTGATAGAATACCAATGTCAATGCTGGAGGACAGACATTATTGTGTATACAGCATTTTTAGATGTTTTGGTTCATCCAGCGTTCAGTATTTAACATAACTGTGAGGGTTTGGATTTTTATTCCTCTCCTGTGTTCATGTTCTTACAGTTTTTACTTTTGCAGTTAACTGATTTTTTTTTTAACTGATTTCTGGTGTTTTCTGATCCACTCTCCTCCAGCTTCATTGCTCCTGTCCTGAGTCATTTCTGGTTGCAGTAGTTGAAGAGGTGCAGGTGACGCCTGCTGATGCTTGTGCAAACCAGCAAACCTCGCCCAAGTTCTCAGGCCAGGTAAGGAGTGCCCAGCTCAAATGTATGGAAACATGCTGTTTTACCAGGATGTTGTTTGTAATATGGTTCATTTAGGGAGTTAGTGTCATGTAGAACAAACAGCTATAAGCAGCTACCTTTGGTTGTTGTGGACTGTCTGCAGACGGGTCCTCAGCCGAGCCTCTGGGTCTCTCTGTACAGACAAAACAGAGGCTGATTATTTTCCCCAGCAGGATTCAGTAACAGTTCATCCCTAATTTTATGAATCATTACAGACTCACCAACATTTCTGATTTCTCCACTCATTGTTCCATCTGTTTTCCTCAAAGGTAAGATAAGAAATAAGCAAAAAGCAGAGACATTAGAATCAGTGCAGCACGTGTCACCTGGTTTCAGTCACATTTTCAGTTTTCTGCAGCTTTAAAAAACACAGTTTAGTTAGTTTACTGAATGAATTTGGAAGCTGGGCTCTAACACCTGAACACCAGGTAGGAAAACTAGTTAATAGGCAAGCAGAGAAGAGGTCTCTCAAACCAAACCTAAATATATAATGAAGTTAAATAAGTTCCTGTTTGAGCTCCAGTCAGGTGGTTTTCAGTTTTCACATGGATCTGTATTTAGATGTGTTACCACACTGAAGCATCAAACTAAAACTCAAATCAAACTGTAGAGCTCAAATGATTAGTCGATTAATCAATAGCTCATCGACAGAAAATTAATGAGAAACTCTTTTGATGATAGATTAATCAATTCAGCCATTTTTTAAGCAAAAATGATTAAAATGATCTCACTCAATTCGGGCTCTGGGAAGTTGCGATGGGGCCTTTTTGACCTTTCATAGACTAAACAATTAATTGATGAAGTGAAAAAACAATCAGCAGATTTATCAATGATGATAATAACCGTAACCTCTTTTGTAAATATGATTTAACTAGTCCTCAGAGACTGTGACTGAATGTCACACTCCATCGTTTACTGACACAGAAACACGGTCAAATTGTAAATAAAAAAAAAAAAAACGTACCCATACTTCCACTTTCTTTCTCCCCCTCAGGTCCAGGATGTCGTCCACCTGCCAGGCTGCGTCGACAGCTGGTTCACGTACCTGCATTTACCCGTTGGTGTAGCTGAGCGTTCACACCCCGGTGAGTCTCCGTGTCTCTTTTGTGTCAGTTGTGAGAGTACACAATGGGTCACACTGAAGTCATCACTAAGATAAAAAGAAAACACTCAGCCACAGACACACACCCCCTCTGTAAACACACTCCAGGATCATCCCCCCCCACAAACTCCCACCAGCTGAAAAAACAACACACCTCCCTGGTGCTGACTGTCAGTGCATTACCACATTATATTTGTATCTGTAATGTTTGATTTATCCTAGATATTTTATCTGTTCATTGATTTATAGTGGACACGTCAGAGTCACACAAAATAACTCCCACACTCTTTAACATACAAAGAGAAACAAACACAAACTCACTTCGGCTTAAAATATGTTTTTTATTTAGACAATGAAAAGTCTGGTACAACCACACACACGTCACTTCGTGCAGAAACACTTAAGGCATGAAAATCTCTCCACTGATTTGGCCAAACTGAACAGGCGATCAATAAAAACATCTATGATAAAGAAAATAAGATTCGATCATAAATCATCTGTTTAGTTCAGTTATTTGTCCTCCTCTGGAAAAGCAGCCGAGCTGTTTGGGTTCATCAAAGCCTTAAAGAAATATCTGGACGTTTTGAGAGAGGTTTACTCAGTTTCTCCCATGTGTGCTCAATATGAAGCTACAACCAGGATACAGGCAGGTCTCAGGGTGACAGGACAGACCTACAGGAGCCTCGAGCTCACTTCAGATTCTGAAGATAATGTTCATTGTACTTTTTCCCTGTCAGTCTTTTCTTATGTCTTACTCTCAATTAGTTGTTAACCAATTAATTTGTAACTGGTTTAAATTCCTTTACCAGCTCCTGTAAGTGCTTTAACAACAAAATCCATCTTATGCTTCAGTAAAATGATCTAACTGGCAGCAGGAATACAAATGATCATGTAAAGATAAAATATATAAAGATACCATGTTGTTATAAATAATTCTAAAACCACAAATTATTTGACATCAGCAGCAGAACATGGAGCCAACGTGGAAAATGAAAAGTGCGGAGGCTGAAGCTGTTCATCTGCAGCTCTGATCGCAGACTGAACTCGTGACGCCTCTGGAGAAACATTTCTTCACAGTATTTCGAGAAAGTGAAGGGAAAGTTGGGAAAACACAGGAAGATCAACAACTGAAGCATGTTCATAGCAAACACTGAACACACAATGTGGTAGAAGTAATACAAGAAGGAAGTCTTGTACGTTTACATACTCATACTCTTCTGTTTATAAGGCGGCAGCAAAAAACATCCTTTCAAAAATTAGATGCTGACTAAAAAAAAAAAAACAACATTTCAGTTTCACATTCATCATCACTGCTATCCACCACAGTACCTCTGTCACTGTAATCCTTTTTTCAGGACACAAACATTCAAAAAAAAAAAAAGGACTTGTTTGAACCCTAAAGTGCAAAACAACCACAAACTGTACGCCGGGGGACAGATGCTGTGCGAGTGAATTTATTTTATTCTCTCTAATAACTGTTTGAAAGTGATGGGAACTTTTAGGAAGTCTCAGAAAAAATCCACAACATTTTTAAATGCATGTTAATATTAAAGTGTCTTTAGGGTGAATAGAAATGCTCATCAAATGTGTTTTTGGCCGAGGCTGAGAGTCAGGAGTGAAAAATGCTAAAACCGCTGCCACACATCAGGATGGGTTTGTAGGGGAAGGTGCACGAGACAGAAACAAGATCAGTGTAATCAGCCTGTATCAGCGTCTGTGGACGGCTGTTTACTGTTCAGATGACGTCTTTTGTACGTGTTCAAACAGCAAAGCCGGTCACAAGACTTCAGAGACAGGAAATTAGATGCACTAATTTTAGCTCAGCTTGCTGACACCTGTCAGTTATAAGCCATTAATGAAAACAGCGTTTGTGTTGCCAAGCTGTGGAAAAACGTGATTTCTTTAACTCGTTAGGGAGAAGTGTGAAGATGTGGGGGAGGTTCTCACAATCATCCATCACGTCTGCAGTTCTACGTGTTAATAAGCTGTTCTTATTAATGGCGTTTAACTGATCTACAACACATGAGTAAATTATCTTTTAACAGCCATTCATTACAGGTCTTAAACCCTTAATGCCTTACAAATGTCATAAATGCCTTATTATCAGAAACTGGCGTCCTTAGCGATTCGTCTGTGGATAAGGTTCTGCTCTTTGTCACACAGGAGCAGAGGCAGCTGTAGAAATAACATAAAAATGCTGAGTTGTTTGCTTTGGTCGGCTTCCAGGCCGCAACTGACAGAGGACGGCGACGAACTGCAAATAACGCGTGTGCAAAAGGCATCATCTGAACTCCCTGTCATTCATTCATTCACTTCCTTTACACACTCATGCGTGTTGGCCCCCGAGAGCTCAGCGCACTGCGACTAAAGAAAGCACAAGAAAACTAATAACACCAAGAAACAATCTTCACCAAATAGACAACACACAGGCAGCACAACAAACCTGCAGCACAGGCAACAGCAAAGTCTTTGGATATTTGCTTTACATAAATGTTAAAACTGGAATCAGCTTAAACAACTGGCTCAATTTGGCTTCACTGCTTTTGTTTCGTTGTGTTGTCTGTGATCTGTGATTTGTCAATTTGCTGTTATTTTATTTCTTTGCAGTGTCTTTTTCTCAGTGTTGTTCGTGTGTTTCCCAAATTAATGCAGATATCTTCTTCTTCTTTCTTGTGTTTTTTTTTTTTATTCACATGTGTTTTCTTAAGTTGCAGTATGTTGAACTTTCAGGGCCACCGTACTTATTTCTTTTCAGGTTCACGTTTGGATGGAATTCGTCACCAAAAGGCAAGTAAACACTCAAGAAATACAAACATGAAAAGGCCTTAACTTTCATCTGTAATTTACAGACTCCTGCTCCACCTGATCTGAGCGGGTGAAAAACAAACTTGTCTTTTGTCTCGTCTTCGTCCTCTCCTTTCAAAGAAGAGAACTTTGTTCTGGCTGAGCGTGACCAGCTGAAGTACGGAGAAGAAGATCTGCTCGAACAGAGAACGATGGCACGTTTAATGTAGCATTTGTGCAAACTTTGGCTTCTGAGGACTCAAGCTCCTCAGCTCTCTGTGTCTGAAAACTGCAACAGAGATAAAGCGGCATCAGGAACCTGCAAAGACCCGGTCCTTCCTCCTCAGCTACACTCCAGGTCTGTGCCAGACCTCACCACGGAAAACCTAAAAGCTGGCAGGGAGAGGGACAGAGTTCTTCTTTTTACATTTGCCTTTAGTAGGTAAGCACGACTGCGGAGGCCTGGAAGAAGAACGGAGAAGATGCTCCAAGGAAAGAAAGAAATCTGGTAGGCTCCTGAAAATGTGGAAAAGGCAGAAAATACTGTACGAGGCGAAGACTTCGTGGCACGGTTCGTGCATGTTCCACAAAACTTAGAACTTCCCTGTACATTCTCAGGTCCATTTAAAGCAGGAATTCACAGTTCTTCATATTCAAACTGTGTCAGGGAGCTGCCTAACACCATCACAGCCAGCCGTCATCATCTGGTTTCCACCAGATTAACTGGGATTAACCGCTGCCATTTTTCATTCCCTCGTTCGTTCACAGATTTTTCCAGGATTTGAGCTTCTGCTCACAGTCTTAACTCTAAAGTGATTCCACAGTGTGAATGTGGCAACCCGTTGATCTGTAGAGTAAGTTAAAGCACTGTACACTTTGAACTCCGACGTCTCAGCTCCACTTCCAGCTGAGGACAGGTTTCAGATCTCCCTCTCCCGTTGTCTCTTCTGTCTCTCCAGTGTGCTCTGTGCAACTTAAAGAAAGCCTCAAGGAAAAATTAAGTATGATCCCAAAGTGCACGTGTTTGGCAATCAGCTGACTTCAGAGAAAAAGAACAAGAAGTCAAACGTCGGTCAACTCGTCCTCGCTTTAACCAAGATGGGTTAAAGGTTTTGGGTGGACGTCGGGTCTTCAGATGGACAGGTCGGTGTCTGTGTCAGTGGGTGTGGTCTTCGGGCTCGCACTTCCTCCTCTCTCCTCAGGAATGGAGGACGGGTCACCGTTGAGACTGGGCAGGACACCTGGAACACACATCAACCTTCACAGGTGAGTTGTCTTTATTCAGGACTCTCAAGTTCAGATTCAAGTACTTATTTTTTTCTTTTTTCTTTTTTATCTGTCCCAACAGCCTAGATTCATCTTACATACAGACGACATACGGCCTGTTCTTCAACTTAGACATAAAAAAACAAAACTTCAACAGTGGGACAATCTGTTTGAATTAGTGTTAACATAACACCACTGTTGACAGTGTAAAGACAACAAATATTGAAGCTGATATCAGTGAGTTAAAATTAAGATAAAGATAAATAGTCAGTGCAAACTCGGAGTCTGTTGCAGAAAAATGCAGATCATCTGATTTCGTAAAAATCTTCAGGATTGTCGAGGAAAGTCAGATAAACTGATTATCGTGTTACTAAAATGATGCAAAAAGAACTCTGAGCTGTTGATGGTTGTATACACTCTGTTGGCAGTTTATTAGGAACACTTGGCTAAAACTAAAATAGTCTAATATAATAGTCCTGCAATAAATCCTTCATGGAGGTTTTAATGTGTGGTGCTACTGAGCTGTACTGCATTATGTTGACAAATGACAGATATCATTAGGCTGAATCAACCCCTCTGTAAAACCTTCATAAATGGAGGATTTATTACAGGCTTTAGATTGGTGTTCCTAATAAACTGAGTGTATGTACAGGTAACGCTTTATTTTACGGGTCCCACAGTTTCCAGGAAAGGAACTGATATGTGGATGTAATTACTGGAAAGTTCCTTTAAAGTATTAGTACTAATTACAGGTACAAGATAAAGGAAGATCTCGCATTTCTTTCAAGGATATTCCCTGTTTATTAACCACTCAACTGTTTAAATGAAAGTTTGTGATTCTTCCTGAAAGGCTCATATACATGTGTGGATCTGTGCTCCCTCAGAACACGGTCGCTTTCTCTTCATCAAGTACCAAACTGAATTTACAGGACCCATAAAATAAAGTCTTACTTACTGTATGTATGTACACTGTAACAGTGTCAGTGTGTCTTACGTTCAGTGTCATAAACAGAGCTGTCAGAGCATGTCCGGTTCCTGCGTTGGGTTGACCTTTGACCTCCACTCACGTACTCCTTCAGCACACCTGATCTGAGAAAAGAAAAGACAAGCGTGATCAAAGATCAAATAGAAAACTTTTTTTTTTTTTTGATAAAACAAACATTCTGCACTGGGTTCAGAATGAACTGTTTCCTGACTGTTTCTCGTTCACGTGACCTTGACTTGCTCTCTTTCATCTGCAGCTGATGAAAAAATCAGCCTGTGTGAGTGCAGAGCAGTTATTAGTGTTGTAAAGGTCAATGAAAATGTTAATCAAAGTGTTGGTGTCCAGACTCTGTGTGGATGTTACCACAGTTTACCAGAAAAGCCAACATGTACAATGAGTATAATTAATCAGTGTTAAATGTCTGCTGATGGAAAGGTCATTTGTCTGTAGGGGATTCAGACCACGTGACATTAGATATGAAATTCTCTGCAGAGGCTGACAGATCATACGACACAGAAACTGTATTTTACAGCTATATTTTTTTATCTTCTACAGAATGTAATGAGACACTAAAGCTTTTTACTGAAACTCAAACTATTGTGATGAAAAACACATCTGGTCCCCGTGATATTAAAACTCAGTGTCACAACAAATCTGGTTATTCAAGCTGTTGCAATGCTGCCTCCTGGAGGCCAGAGGGATTCATTACACATGACACTTTAGCCTTAAAATCTTGATGCTTTTTCTGTTCTGTATCCTTATTTCAACAGCAGCTCAGTTTAGAAGTTGATTTAAAGTTTAAATAAACCAAATTTAACAAGAAGAAGTTTTTTATCTTGTTTTTAATTTGGGGTAATTCTGCTTCGTCAGCTCTTGAATGTTTTCTCTTTATGTAAGTTTTCCGCTTGTTTTTTTTTTATTTTTTTTTTTAATCCTTTTTATTAAAGCACTCTGGGCCACACGTTCCATGAAAACTGTGTTTCAACTCACCTGTCGAAGCTGTACGTTCCAGGGTGACTGATCGACCTCTTCATCTGGGCAGACGGACAGAAAGACAGAAGAAGAGACATTTCAGTGCAACAGTGTTGTACTCGTTCAGACTCCTATAGCCCTGCAGATTCCTGAATGTTCAATAGGTTCAATAAAAATAAAAAAGATCTGCATGTAAAAAAAAAAAAAGCAATGATGTGCGCCTGTTTCTTTTTAATAACTGGGTTTCTGACAACTGCCACTGAGCAATGCCCTTAAAGGAGAAAATGTGTCATTTACATTTCCAGCCAACGTAAAAAAAAAAAAAAAATCTAATTTATTTCCTCTAATCATTTTGCAATGCACATCTATTTAATTAGATTTCCTTTTGGCATTATTGGGTTTGTTTTTCTGGCAGAGACCTGGATTTCAGCCTGCGGGCATCAGGCAATTGATGCAGAACAAGCAGAGAGCAACACAATGTGCAAACTAACATGAAAACATTCAACAAAAAATTTAAAAACAAAACACGGCAGCAGAGGGTGGTATCTGGAAAGGTTCTTCGGTCTGAACTATGAGTGTGTGGAGGAAGTTTACTACACAGAGAAGATGCTGTTATGTTTCCTTCTTCACTGTCAACAAGACACTTCTCCTTGTAAATGTAATGCTCTTCCTTTAGCTGAAGAAAGTTAAAACTACCCTTTCAGGAGGTCGGAGGTCAGGGGTCAAACTCTGGTTAGCCAGCGTCATACACTCATCCAAAGTCCTGATGAAAGTTGCACAGGTTGCACTGAGCAGAGAGGCCTGGAGAGAGAGAGAGAATACTGATCATCTGTCTCACCTAAATACAAGTGCTACAAAAACCCTCCCTACGAAACAACAGATTAAAGTACAAACTGTTGCTTGTCAAGACAAAAAAAAAAAACTAAAGTGTCGCCCAAGGTTCAAACTCCTCCTTAATAAACACTGTCTGGAGCTCTCCTCACTCCTGTACAGATGATATGTTCACAAGGAGGCAACAAATTATGATTATTTTCTCGATTAACTGATTAGTTGTTTCGTCAATAAAATGTTAGTGTACCTCGAAAATATGCATAGTAGATGGAATAAAACTTTGTGCATGTTAACTGTGATTAAAAACAATGTGTCTAACTTTGTGGAAATAAAGAAAAATATGACAGAAGAAACAGGATTATTTTGGTGAAACAGAAAATGTGTTGGTTACCTCTGACGTGGGCGTGGTCTCTGAGTCGGCGGAGTGCTGTGATTGGATCGTTTGGACCTGCTGGACGAGGAGGTCGCAGTACAGACGAAGTTCAGACATCTTCGTCTTCAAACAGTCTGGACCTGGTGATGGACACACGAGGAGAAATATTAATGCTGGGACATGAAATCGAATAAAACTTTTATTAGACTTCACAGTGTGGGTCAAATTATTGAATGATAGCTTCTTCCCTAATAAAATAATGTGTAGCTATTAAATAACTCCAAGTGTCTGCACTGTTCATAAATCAAATGTAAGACTTTTTACAACCATTTTAACACCATATAGAATGTAATTTAGTACTTTCTAATGGGTCAAAGAATGATGGAGAAACAGGAGGGACAATAAAACCCACAAAGTTCTTTACTTGTTAAGTTACTCTGCAAGTTTTTGCTAAAATTGACATTTTATGCCTAAGTGCATCCAAACAGAGCAGCTAGCATGGATCTTCTTGTTGCTTTCTGTGAGGTGTGTGTGTGAATACCACTTTACCACACAATGTACAGCATGCCACTGCTGATTAAACACTGTAATTAGCTGCTTGGATAAATGGCACGTGGACAGATTTACATACAAGCTGTGTGTACCTCTGTGTTTGTGACTGTCCTGTGTCCCAGCTTTGGATGAGCCTAAAGCCACCAGCCACCTCTGTCTCTCTGCAGCGTTCACAGCTCGGACGTAGAAATGCTGCTCACCGGGTATTATCAACTCCAGACGTGTCGGATCAGTCGGATGAACTGAAAGGTAACAAGAATATTAACAGGGTTAATTAGATGGATGTGTTTACCCTTGTGTGCCAAAGGCGACTGAAGGCGAGGTACAGCTTATGCAGGGAATCATCAGTCTAACCTTTAATGTCACACACAGACATCTTGATGGATCCTTTGCTTCCTTTACTGACGTCGTCCTCGCTGTCGTAATAAGAGATGACTCCATTTTCTAAGACGAACCAGCGGGGCTGCCAGCCTGAGGAGAGGAAACAGACTCCAAATGTTGATCACTCTGTGTCACTGGTGAAAGGTTTTCATCAAAAGAAGGATTAAAGTATCAAACATTAACTAAAACTAATGCTGTCTGATACAGCAGCCCTGCAACAGATCCTGTTTTATGATGATCATAATGTTCAGTTTGTGCTGAAACTGTTTTAGGACGGTGTTGACTCAGCTTTAGTGAAGGAACACAACTGAGACAGAAAGTTTCTTGCCCAAGGGCAATAAAAGGTGAGGACGTTTCACTTGATATAAAGCAGACGGCTCACATGACACTCACCTCACTCACAGCTGACAGAGGGCAAACTTTAGAGGGAGTCATTACAGTCATAAGCAGAGCAAACTGTATTTTGTCCTCTGCCACTATTATTTATGGACATGCCAAGCTGCCATCTTTAAGGTCAAATGCCACTTTCTTTAAGGTCTCCTCTACTGTGGGTTGCTTTTCATTCCTGTCAGCAGCTAATGTGGCTCAGGCCAGTGCCAATAATGGAAACACATTTATTCAAGTACTTACTTAGGTAGACCACCTAGTTTTACATATTTTACGACTTAATATTTTTACTTCACTACATTCAAGAGGTAAATATTGCAGTTTATCATGTCATTTTAGTCAATCTTCTCTCTACTTCTTCTTCTTAAGGTAGGTCTTCAGTATTTCCTGAGATCTGGTTTCAATTCTCTTAATTCTTGTGCGGCCACATGCCTCACACTTCTTCTTTCAGGAGAAGAATAGCTTTAAGTTCATTTGCATTAAAATAAACATGCTGAAATGCTCTTGGATTTGTTCACTTGTAAGAAAAGAAAGTTATTCGGACCCTGTTATATCCAGAACTGGCCTTAAGATATTTGTACTTTTGCCGACAGATTGAAGTACTTTTACTTGTAATGGAATATTTTTTTGGATGTTTCAGTGGTACTTGTATTTAGATGAAGGGTTTGAGAACTTCTGCCACTGTTCAATAACATATCAGCACTGGCTGCTGTTTAAATAACTTTTATATATATATATATATATATAAGAACACACATATAAGAAATGCTGATATCTTATAGATACTGCCTGCTAAGCCTCATCAGTGTCATTTCTGACTAAATACACATCATACTACTAACTTGAATAAATTAAATTACTACTAAATCGCACTGGTGGAACAGCTACATGTCATGTCGCATCCTATAAATATTAACACTAGCTTGTTAGCTGTGGTGTTTCACATGCTAACTGGCACAAAGTTAGCTGACAGTGTCTATCTATGGCTGCACTGAAAGACAGTAATTTTAAACAGGCGTTAGACAGTCAGACAGGCAGACAGACGACTTACCCGTCATATAATTCGTCCATTTGTAAAGAATCCCCTCCATTGTTTCACTTCACATCGGCTAATTTAGCTTGTTAGCCAACTAGCTTTTCGCTGTAGCTCGGCAGGCTAACTGCAGCAGCTAGCCAGCTACCGTTCACTGTACCGGGTTAGAAAATAACCTTCATCCCGAGCTGCTGCTTTTCTAAAGACTCAGCAAGTCCCTCCTGAAGACGTGTGAATGGTTTGTGGTATGTGTCGGAAGCTTAATGTCATGCTGAGGGTTTGTTTGTGCTGAGCTGTTCAGCTAACTTACAGACAGTCAGCTGACGGACGAAAAAAAATGTCAACAAAACGGCCGCTTTTGTACGGAAGACTGCAGAGGCCATTTCACGAGGAGGAGAAGAAACATTTCATAAAGTTACACCACCACCATAAAGTATTTAAATGTACTGAAGAACTGGACTCGTACTTGTCTCTGTTTCAAAGGGAATTTTTAAAAAGATTTTCTGTACTACATTTATTTGACAGCTGTAGTTTCATAAGCATGAGTTAGGCGCAAAACACAACATTTTAGAAAACAAATAAGTACATTTACGGAAGTACTGCACTTAATTGTCCTCTTCATTTATTTGACAGTTAATTAAGATTTTCCATTCAAAACATGTTTACTGCAGAGAAACTAAGGCGCAAAGCACAACAACAAAACAGAAAACACAATAACATTTGAGAAAAGATCACATATGCATTGTGATTTAACCCTTTCGTGCATGAACTATGAAAACCTCAGTCATGATTTTTTTTCCAGAGTGTTTTTATCCCTCTTTAGGCATGAAAAAAACAACAACAATGCAATTTAAATTTTGTTTCTGAACCTTTTTCATGGAGTTACAAACATTCTGTGTGAAAACCATGTAATGAAAACATTTTTAATGCTGCTAATCTGATGTTTTTCACAACATTGTCTGCGGGTGTACAAATGTTCTTTCTCCTCTCTGATTCGCTATCATCCTCTCACATAGTCATGTCCTGCTCATCTCCACTTCCCATCTATCTTGTATGGAAATTGGCAGAGCATCCAGGACAGAAGACACTGCATTCAGACATACTTGTTTTTCGTGTGCATGCAGCATCATGGCATCTGTTGGCATTTTTTGCTTTGGTGCACAAGCATCCACTGTGTTGGCTGATATGAAACTAATAAGGTAATAAGTTATACCGCGGGGTCTTAAAATAGCAACGGTATCAGTTTCAATGCCCTCAGTAAAAAAAATGCAATGCACTTATATAGGAGATAAGGATTAAATATTAAACATAATTTATTTAATGCTTTGTGTGGCTGAATCTTCAGTTTTATTTCAGTAGTTTAATATGTTTTACTTTTGGAGACGTCTGATAAAGTTTATGAACGTGTAACAAATAAAATAACTCCCGTGAGTAACTTATAAAATAAATATTTCACAAAGCTGCGCTCTTTGAACATGAATATAAAGAAAGTATTCTCAGATAAAACACATGTGGACTGGCTCATACCATTTTAATAACACGGCGTGCTGCCAACTTGAAATAAAAAAAAAGTCCGTTCGCTATATGCGTTTTAAAATAGTCTTTATATGCAATGAAAAATACATTAACAAACTGAAAAAGAACCCTTGACATGTTTCATGTTACATGCTTTTTTAATGCATTTTGCTGCAGTGAATTGTAGCTACAGCAGCTGAATTAAAATCTAAAGTGTGCAGTGTCTCTGCGCATTATCCCATAGGCGCTGTTTGGATGCGGTTCTGCAGAGAGAACCCTCTCTCTGCTGGCTCACTGGAGACGGGGATCACGGGGATCAATTCTCCTGCTGTTGAAGTTCAAGCCTCCATAATCACGGAGAAGCGACGGCGTCTTGATGCGCACTTGTGGCATCTATGAGCGGAGCTGTAGCTGCATCCGACTTGTCCTCACTTGCAATGTTTTTGATTCAAAATTCAAATTGTACATGCAGGGAATATAGGACATTTTGACCGACGGGGTTTAAAATACCGACAGATTTTAACGGAAACCCAGGTCACGGCAATGGACTGACCGAGGTGCAAAACATGGGGAGCACAGGATCACACTTCAGGTGAGCTGTTCCAGGCTCTTTCCAGATTTGTGAGGTGAGAATGTACCACTGCTCTTCTTACAGTAGTGACAGTGAACAACAGGCAGGAAGACCAACAGGTGGGACGTCATCTGGGACTGCTGTGCGGAGGAGTGAAACCCCTACACATCAAATCACTACTGTGTGTTGTTCAAGATCAGCCATGTCAGCAACAAGGCTGGTGTGTTGTTACCACATCAGTGTGTATGTTTAGTCGCTGAATCTCAGTCACTAGATCACAAAGTTTTTTCCAATTTATCTTCCATAAATGTAAAGTTCAAAACACAGACAAGACAGCGTGTAAAACAGGAAGTAGAAACATTTAAAAGAATAATAATAATAATGATCAGGTCGATCCAATGTTCATAATTCTTATTCTCTCTTTATTGCATTAGAACATACATTTCTCATATATATCTATATATATTTTATAAATGTGAATTTGTACACTACAATCTTTTATTGTAACATGTTAGAAAATACTCGTAACGCTCCAAAAACATAGCACTAAAAACAGTTACCAAACGATGATTATTACATTTCCTCGTTTTGTTTTGGCCACCAAGAACAGAAATACAAGATGGCGGAGATGGAACTGTCGATCAGGGGGAGAGGAGAGGACCACGGTCGGAGACAGACGGTTGTGTCGCTGCAGTTCTCAGTGACATTTTGTTATCAAACAGGGACAGGGACCAGGGGAGGGTGGGGTCTATAACCACAGGTACACAGAGCAGGGAAAACATGGCGGGTGTGGGGTGATGAGCATCAAGCAAAGCCACATGGGAAAGCAGGGGCACTTTAACTTTGCCACTTGGCAACTCATTGTTTTAACTTACAAGGCTGAAGAACCTAAAAGTCGATTAAAGGCTCCCTGCTCCCAAAACTGTTCAAACCTTGGCAGAAAACTGTGCGTTCATGGAGGATCTGATTATTCAGAATATGAATACGTTTTCTGGGCCATTACCTACATGAACAATAATAACTATTATCCTCAATAATGTCTCCATTTATTCACATATGAATAAAGCAAACCTGTACCTACCCTTGCTTTTGATTGGACGCCGCTACAGATCACAGACACAACTGATTTATACTTAACTGAAGTCTTAACTAGCCAGGACATTTCTGAAGTTTAAATGGTGCAACTTGATTTAGTAAAGTTACTCAGAACTTAGGAAGGACTTTCTGCACAAACTAAGTGAAAGATTTACAAAGAGCTGGTGCAACTCAATGCAGATGTTTGACGGAGGAATCAGATGCAGTGTAGTTAAAAGAGCCAAGCAGTTAGGATGGATGAAGCAGGGTGAGTTTTTTTTGTTTTTTAACACAAGTGCAGAGAAGTTTAGTTGTATCACAAAAGACACAGCAAGCAAGTGGAGGTGGAGGCAGGTTGCTGTGAGTAGCATGGGAAGAGATCTAGCAGAGAGATAGGACGAAGTTGGGGTACAGTATAACAATCTAACACACAAACACACACACTGCGAGGCTAAGGTTTAAAAACTAGCGGCACAGACACAACAACCTGGCACTGCAGGGAGGCGAGGGAGCCGGTGGACAGATATATCTGGACGTGGATGGGTGGAGGGGGAGGAAGAGTAAGAGGAGACGTGAGGAATCAAGGAAAGTCTCCCTCTCAGTAAGTCCAGAACAAAAACAGTCCTCTGTTTGTTTAGCAGATAGGGGAAAAGGGAGTGGTGCAACACTGCGTAACATCACAGAATGATTGTCCTCTTGAACAACCTCCCCTCACCTCCCCTCCTCATGTACACTATCACTATTCCCATCTTTTTTTTTTTTTTAAACCCTCCTCCTCCCCCGCCCCCCCATCTGTGTTGGTTTTACTTTTCAGGGACTTCGTCTTTCATTTCACATGCGCACACATACACACAAAACCCTGTGGCCATAAAGGACATTTATATATACACGTGTACATACACTCTCTCACACACAACACGCACGGACACAACAGGTGGACACATTTTGACCCAATAATACGGCTGACTGGTCTGTTAGCAGGAAGCAGAGGATTGGGTAGTGCACATGTTGATTACAGCAGACTTGAAAGCTGGTTGGCCAAGCGCACAGACACAGCAGCCTGTTATTGATATGACAATCAGTGCTACAGTGGCACAATATAACTACTATACACATCATTATTATAACTATTACAATTTTAAGAATTAGACTGCGTTTTTTTTTCCACCATTAGTCCACGAAGTGTTTCCAGATGACCTGGTCTATGAAGTTAAAATGTCCAAAACAAATGGAAAAATTTTAGCGCACAATTTATAAATCAGTTGGAGAAAATTAACAGACAGTGATTAACTGTTGACTGTTAATGACTTGATAAAGTCATGTACAGTACCAGCTTCTCGAAAGTGAAGATCAGCTGCTTTTAATTGTTTTACATCATTGCACGTCTGAATATCTTTGGGTCCTGAATTGCTGGTTGAAAAAAAAAAAAAAAAACACAATTTGAAGAAAATTGTTTCTGTCATTTTTTCTGTGGATTTATAAACCAAACAATTAATTGGCTAACTGAAAAAATAATCAAATCATTTTAATAGATAAAAAAACATTACTTGCAGTCCTAAAAAGATTTTTTTGTATGGATTCAAACAGAAAACCTAAGCATATGCAATCTCATCTCTTGCTCATTTCAGGCGCACTGGAGAACAGAAATGTGCAGTCAGATGGACCTACATTTAAGACATCTCCTGTTTCCTTCCTTCCCCCTCCTCCTCCCTCTCCACCTCTCCCTCAGTGAGCAGTATTATGGTGTTATGATGTTAGGTTCCTAAGGCAGTATCACAGTACAGTCCATAGAGAAACAACAGCAGTACAGAATTACACTGGCCTGCCCAGAACCTTACATCCAGCTCAGGTGGGACACTGACGCCATTTGGTTTTTTCTCCTACTGTTTTTTTTTTTTTTCTGAGCCTCTGGTTATTTGGTTTTCAAAACTGTTGTTTCTGTTGCTAAGTGAGGTCAGCTGAAACTGTTGCTGTTCCCTGTTGTTAAAAAATTACTGAACATTCAAATCAGGAACCAACAAGGGGAAAAAAGATTCTGAGGAAACTTAAAACTGTTAAAATCTCTTTAAAACCTCATTTCCTGTGGTGCCCTGGTAGCTCAGCGGGCTAAGGCACATGCCAAGTTCTTGCGACATCACTGGCTTGAAACCGGCTCATTACCACTGTCGCATGTCATGTTCTCATCACCTCTATTCCGTCATACTCCACTGTGAGAAGCAGAACATGACAGCCATTTAGAAGACTGTGTTTGATCGGGATGGTATGTGTCAGAAAACAGAGTGTTGTGTGGAAGGCTTGATTATCTGAAATCAAAACTTTAGAGCCAGTGTTGAAAATGTGTTCTGATCTACTAGTAGTAGTAGATCAGTTCTAGTTCTCTCAAACAATACAGAGATATATCAGATATTAACGCTTTTAAAAATTTTAATAATTGTTAAAATCATTTGTTGGTTCTAAAATATGAGGATTTCCTGGTTTATAGAATATAAAGATATTCTATGCTTTGTTAAGAGGGGAAACGTATTTCAAACAGGCTTCAGTTTACCCAGATGGTACTATATATATATATCTTTAACCTTATATAGAATTTAAAAATTTAAGTCCTGGCATCATAGTGAAACTTGTCCTACTGGCATCATTTCTGTTGCTGTGACCACAGTGGAGTGTGACGTGAACCAAAAATACATTTTCTACAACAAACATTTGCAGAGCTGCTACTGGAAATGGGGGACGTCTCCTGCCGCGTCTCCTTTTACAACTTCACGAGGCCTCCAGTTAATTCAGTGGCACAACTCTCAGATATAGGGTTCTGGGCCGGAGCTGGGCTGGGTACCGCCCGGCATGATGCGGGTTGGTTCTGGCACTGAGGTAGCCGATTTCTGATTGGTCTAACGTAAGTAGAATTGGCCGGGGACAGCTCAGACAGCTCAGGTTGCCCATTTTTCTCTAGGTTGAGATGAAAGATTGGCAGATATCAACTATTTACTATGACTAAAAGACAGTTACCTATTACTAACAAGTGACAACGACTGGAGCCGCTGGAGCCTCCCAGAGTGCCAGAACCAGCCCAAATGTCTCTTGCGTGGGTGATATTGTAGTGTGTGTGGTCTATAGTACAGTAGCATCAACACAATGGTCCAATAGACAGATCAGATAGAAGATATCATACAGATGGTCCAATACAGTTATAATACAACATCTATACATCAACTATACATTGTGCGTTTTTTTTTTCCTTTGTTATTATTGTCAGGGGGTCTCAGGGGTTAGACTTGGTCACCATTACATCACTGCTGTAAGACAGGGAGGGGGTCAAAATAGTGGTGAGCAGAGCCACAGATAAACAGTGTTTGATCATTACAGTTTTACAGTACCACCAATGCAATCTCGTTAGTTGGCAACTGGTGTGGAGGAAATAAATAGAGTGTGTGAGCTGAGCGGCAGTAATAGAACAATTAAGTATTAATTTGAGTTTTTAGACTTTAGATACTGTAACAGTCAGTAGCTGGAATCAGTTCACTTTCAATTTTTCAAGATGGAAGTTTCCCTGTTTTTTTATGAGTATTATCACAGTAAGTGCTGACAGATATTTTCAAATGTGAATTCACAGTAAAAAATACTTGACAGCAGCTCTCCCTCTCAGTGAGTTTCTTTATTCTTGCTCCCTGCTCACAGTTTCTGTTCTCACTCCCAACTTTTCCCTCTCTACTAAAAAGTTACATAACACAACAGAGTAATACTAACAGTAACAGCAGGAGCAGTACTGCAAAGACTACTCCACCTTTCCTGTGACAAATATGTCATCATCTTTGCCCAAATCTGAATTTGATAGCTCTCAATTTCTGTGTCATGATAATGACCAGAACATAACAGTATCAACTGTACAGATTAAGCGGCCGTACATTTCACTCACATACTCTGTTAGAGAAGAGGCAGCAAGAGGTCGCCACAGTTCAACCAGAGCAAACCTTCTGTTTATCCATGGCTCTGGTTCCAAAACAGGGTTAGGGTCAAGGGGAGTAGGAGTTACAGGTTAAGGGTTTAGTTTTCGGGGTTAGGACACTGAGGAGTTAAAGAGGGTTTAGGGTGAAAGGACTAAAGGGGTTACAATACTAAGGGTTTTAAGAGTCTGGATGATGAGGTGTTGAAGTTAGGAAATGACAATCAAGGTTTACAGTGATGAGAGATACAGGATTTGAGAGATTTATGGGTGAAGAGGATAAGGTTAGTATGAGTCTTATGGATCAGTAATGTTAGGATATGACCGTGGCCTCCGTAACTATAGCAGGGTCTTCTATGTCAGCTTTACTTTGCACCATTCTCAGCTCCAGCTGGGGTGGACTGGGCCTCCGGCCAGGACCTGCTAGCTCTGAGGGGGAGAGGGGTAGGTAGGGGGTGGGCAGATAGAAATGCAAAGATCAAGAAAGATAAACGTTAATTTTAAAGCTATATTATGCAATTTTTAAATGTAAAAATAGTTTGGACACACTATGCCAAGCACCTTTAACCAGAAACAGCAGCAGCAGCAGAGATCTACAGATGTAAACCATCCCCAGGCTGCTGCTATTCTGACATCTGTGAGTTTCTTATTTATTATTTTCAATTATCTTCAACAAAAACTGTTTTCCTGATGTAAACATAAAATGCATGTTTTTGTTTTGTCTCTGGTATGAAAACAGAATAAATTTCATGTTGGAGCCAAGTCAAAGCTTTGGGAACTGAAAACAAGTCTGGCTTTTCTTACCATGAGCATAAGATATGGTCCTCTGGATAACATGGTGCATCACTGAAAAAGTCTTCTCACAGGCCGTCTGAAAGTGAGGAGTAATTATCACATTTCTTTTTCACTACGTTTATACATGTGTTAATAACTTTGGGCCACTTGGGTGGCTGTGCGTGTGTGTTTGTACCTTTAGGTCGTTAGGGTAGTGGTGTGTCCACGCTAGCAGCATAGCAGCAAACAAATCTCCGGTTCCTACGAAGACAGCGTCCACTTTGGGAACTTCTATTCGAACTCTCTGTGTTGTCCTGCTGCCGTCTGGACGAACTGAACCACAGAACAGAGACACAACAAGTGAAACGGTTTATTTAATTTTGTTACCACATGAAAATGGAATTTATTCTACACTTAAGTCTGAACTCCGAAAGCTGTCTCACAAACAGACACACACAGGATACTCTTTCAGACATCACCTACCATGACGCTGGCTGCCCAGCGACACCAGGAAGCGGTCTCCCAGTCTGGAGGGCAGATCAGAGGAGGTGATGACCACTGTGTCTGGGCCCATAGCATGGAGAAGGTCCATGACCTATAGACCGACAGGGAGTGAGATACCGAGGCATGCATGAAGTTGGCAGGAAGTGTATAAATAAAAATACAAATACAAAAGCTTATTCTGTAAACACAGAAATGATGATTAGATTAAAAAAAATGTTTTACCTCTACAGCATCTTTCTCCGTGCTGATGTTTTTCCCTGTCAATAATCTAAAACACAAGCAAACAAACAGCCATTGAAACAACTGATTCTTCCCATTGTTTACTGGAACACACAAGTGCAACAAAGGGCAAAATCTACAAAGTCAAGCCTTTGGAATACAGAAAAAACCTTTATTCCGATTCTGAGGACAGATGCACCACTAGGTGGAGCAACGTGACAGCGAAGCTGGACTTGAGTTGAGACACAGACTCTCAAACTGTTGTTCAGTGTTACTAGATAAAGCAGCACAGTAGTTCCATCTTTACAAAGCCATGTCGGTAGTGTGGTGAAGCAATGCTAAAATCCTGAGAACTTTAAATTCCAAGGTTACCGAAGATATCAAACATATAAGGCTAGGTTATAGGGAAATGTGTATTCATGCATCTGCTACATTCCCACTGTATTTACGTGTACAGCCATAGAACACGAGACGTGTAGGCTTTGACCATTCCTTTTAATATAAACACCAGACAGCTTCACTGTGTTTGAGTGCTGGAACAAACTGTTTCTACAGGAGCTCAAACGAGATGTTCTTATAAAGTCTGGAATAAAAACTGTATCTTTAAAACAACAACAAGGTTAGAGTGAGGGAGATAAGAGGAGAGCTAAGGTGTATTTTCTGATAATTCTTTCCCAACTTTCTGGGCCCACAAAACGGAGGTATTAGATAACAACATGAGTGGCATTACATAAAGACGGTTTGCGCTAATACTCTGCTAGTCACACAGTTAGAAAAGTCAGTGGGGTGTAGGTAATTTAAAGAAAAGTCGTGTTACATTTAAAAGCACTGAAAAAAATACACATTTGCAAATACGAAAAAGGAAATATGAGTAAAACACTTGTACTCACTCAGCCTCAAACTGGTTTGGAGTAATAATGTCAGCAACAGGAACCACCTTGTTCTTATAGACCGGATAAAGATTCTGAGGAACATACTGTGGATGGAGACACACAGGTTAGAGTCACATGACACAATAAAAACACATAAACAGAGCACTGAGGAAGAAGAAGTCTTTCTTTGATCTTTGTTTTCATGGTTTTAAATGATATATGATCTTAATCCCTGAAAATGCACATCTGCACAGTGTAATACACACACACACACACACACACACACACACACACACACACACACACACACACACACACACTCACAGACACATCCACACTGAGTCACTGTGCATATGTACTTCATTCAGATCACAAAAATCCATCTGTCACTGAGAAATGAGCCTTGTAACACACGCCCACAACACTAACACACAAAAACACACATACGGATAACAACACACACAGGGATGAACACTAAAACCCTCCCACACACATTAAAGGCAGAAAAAAAACCTTGTTAAAAATCTAGCAATGTCAGACATTAACAGAGATACACAACTGCACATAGAGCCTGAAATTGTCAGTAACCTCACCATAGATCCATGATCACCAAGGACAGGGTCACACACTGAAATGACAAAAACACACTCAGAGTCAGACACTCAGCACAGACCTGCACAGCTCCAAAAATCACCACATTACATAAATACTGCAGTGATAGGAGGCATTAAATAGGATTTGGAGATGTAAACACATCCAAGCCAGCATGAAGAGAGACAGACCTCCATTACTGCATTCTCTGTAAGATGAAGATTAAAGGGCCCTGCTGGTGGCTCTTAGATTTTAACTGATTTTTAGCCATAGCACTGACTTACTCTCACCTTATAAACTTCATATGAATACGGTGCCAAAAAGGTGTTTATTTACAATCAGGCAGATACAGAACAGCATTAGCATTTATTTGGGATCATGTTTCATCAACGTAAGCATCAGGTTTGGTTGCCAGTCTCTCAGAATCAAAGGAAAAGCTCCTCTATCGAGACAAACTTCACCATCATACCGACAAAAGAGATGCTCATTTGAAATATTTTAAAATATTGATAAATATTTCAATATTAGAACCAACATGCCACTTGAGATTTGGGACCAATACCAAAACAATAGTCTTTTTATATACTATTTTACAACCTAGTGTAAGAACACCTTACAGACACGTAAGAGTATACTGTAGGACAGTACTTGTACACAACACAAAAAGTAAGCACAAACCGATTATGACTGTCACCCTCTGGTTGCTTATTATTTTTGAACAGTGGCAGTCGATCTTCACTGTATCACCTGACACAATGTCTACAGGCTGAGCTGCAGCAGCAGTGATTTGAGTGAAACTGATTGGTCAAGTATGAGATGAAAATCCTCCTGGCCTGGAGTGGTTCATAGTTAGAAGTGGACCTTCTCTGGATCGTTAACATCAAGCTACATAAGTTTATTGACTGGGTTGTCATTTAAAATGTTTTGTTAACTGTTAATTCAATCCAGTGAAAGGATTTTGTTTCACTGTCACATATAATCTTATGTTTCATCACAGGCTAATCTTGCTGAATGTGGTTTTACTACTATCAGGCTATGCAGCTCTACAGAGTGTTTTAGTCTCTTTCAGCTTATACCAAAATCTGCTCTCATCACCCCACAGATGTTTTCATGAGCCCACTGTATGCTACTTGTCCAACACCAAACAGCAGACAGAGTTAGTGAGTGGTGAACATAATGGGGAACCAGATAAAGAACAACATCTATATCTGTGGATATAGTGGAGACCAAAAAAAGAACTGCTGTAAAAGGAGTGTGAATATTACACCTACATATATCGGGTCGATAGAAACATGACTGAAATTAATGTCAGTGTTGCTGTGTGCATGAGGATGTGTAAATTGGCCTCTGTCTACTTACAACTTTTAACAACTTTATGAGGTGATAATATGTCAGACGTGGTGCTTGTCAGTATATAGTAGAGTCCTTCTGCCTCCAAATGCAGAAAGAAAAACATGAAAGCAGTCTACAGGCTGAATAAGATAAAAAGGTGGTGGTGCACAACAGCATCCAGAGGTAACTGTCTGAACTTCAGAGTCTTCAATACCTAGAGGTCATGTGATGTTCAAATGTACCATGTGGCCTGAACAACTCTCACAGCAGTGACCAGCAGTGACACAATCCAAAAAAACTGCTGGTAATAGAATATAAATTAAATCTGAGTAAAAACTGGAGATAACCCAATTTTTTCCCACTGCAGGGGACAGTACATCTCTACTGACACAACAGAAACCACATACTATCCAAAGTGCATTAGTTAACCTTTAGGAAAAAGTACCAAAAGCTGGCTCGAGGCCACAGGAGTAAGAAATTAATCTCTCATGTGCATCAATACAGAACATTGAAGCCTTGTCAGCTACAGCTCTCCTCCAATCAAAAGCCTTTTCCAGAAAAACAATAACTCATGCACTACTTATGTGTTCTGATTTTCTGATACTGTTCTCCTGGCTGTGCCTCCACTGAAAAACAAATTCTAGAGTAAATACATTAAATAAAACCCTGTGGTCATGAGCTGAACACTCACCATACACCAGGTTGGGGTTGGCTCTCTTTAATTCCTGAACAATGTCCACCACCATCTCCAAGAAGGATGTGTCTCTGGTATACCCTGATAATACAAAACACACACACAGATACAGACATATAAAAGGACATTTAGATTCATTATTTTCAAAACTTTTCAATCAATATCATCAAAACAACTTCAATTTAAGATCAAATTAACACGAAACTGAGTCAAACTGCAGAAATGTGATCAAGTGTGATTTTAAGCAGTGTTAAAATGACAGAGTAGGTAAGTTATTCACCTGTTAAAACATAGTCATAGTGGTGTACGTTGTTCAGTTTGATTCCTTCATAAAGAACGTGGAGCTCATCTGCTGTCAACACCTGACCTTTCCAATGGGAATAACCTGCAGAGAGGAGAGGAGAGAGGAGGAGAGGGCAGGAGAGGGGAAGGAGAGGAGAGAGGAGGAGAGGAGAGGAGGCGAGGTGAGGAGGAGAGGGCAGGAGAGGGGAAGGGGAGGAGAGAAGAGGAGAGGAGCTATTGTGTTTGCTAAGTTGCTGACTCTCATCCTTTGGCGATGCTTTTTTCTGTTCCACTGGCACATGAACAAAAACATATACACACACTTACTTTACACACACACACACACACACACACACACACACACACACACACACACACACACACACTCACACACCAACTCTTGTACTCCTGTATTGTTTCCACAACTTTAAATTTTATACTTAATAATAAAATAAACCAACTATTTACACAGAGCATGCTTGTAGCAGCGTATTCAGACTCCAGTGTGTTTATTTCATGGGCAGCTTAGGGCACTGCCATTTCAGTTTGTGTGTTAAATACCAGAGCAGAAATGCGAACAAGCTGCTTTACATACTGAACATATGATGGGATTATAATATATGATGCACCTTAGTGCGTCAATAATAACAATCTAACATTATTATTTATATGTAAAAGCACAATGCTCATACTGGCCATTTTTCGACTCAGACCAAAGAAAAGTGAGCCCTGTTCTTCACACAAGGATCACTGAGTTATCCTGATTATAATATCGATAGTTTGACAGGAGTCAGGATTTTTTGGTTTTTCAAAGCTGCTTTAAAAGCTGGTTTAAGATGGTTTGAGAAGTGCAGCTTATTAACAGTTAACTGGATTATGACCAAGACATTTTTGGGTGAATGCCATATATTAACTCTTTTTCTGATACAAATGGCTCCTTTCCTTAGATTTATAATGAAAGAGCGTTGATATAGCTATGAGTTTAGATGAGCACATGCAGGTTACTAAAGAAATAATTTCTGCTGGTGCAATATCACAATTAAATATTGAAATGCTATAACTAAATAAAAACTAGAAAACAATAGAACAAATCCAAAATTCACTTCTTGCCTTTATTTCAAAATAAGAGGGCACTATTATTCAAGATAACTTCATCCAGAGCTAACAAATCAATCCCCAAACTGTGTTCAGAGAATCAAATTAACTGGATGAGCTTTAACAGGATCGATTTAACCTGATAACAGCATGTTAGCCTGGATAAGTTGAGCCACACTTAAAGAACAAGAACTCAAAAACATTCTCAAGACGTACACTTAACCCCCCCCCCCCCCACACACACACACACACATATATATGCAGAGCAGCAGGTTTTAATGCAGCCTGCTCCACAGTATTTGTTCAGTATTTGTTTGGTATTGTATGTACTAATATGGATGTATATGTATGTGACGTGAAAGCCAATGCGAGCATGCGTTAGTGCACGTCGTTCTGCGTATGACATGTTTGCTGCAGGCTGATGATGTCGCAGCTCCAGGTGAGTCACAGCCAGGTCACGTGGTGGGGGGTTCTGGTTGCTAAGCAACAAGCTGGGAGAAAGCCAAAGGGGCTAAGAAAGAGAGATGAGCAGTCAGAGTGCTGTGTGTGTGAGAGAGAAAGAGAGAGGGAGAATGAAGGCAGGCCTACAGATAAGAGCTGCTTTTGTCGTCATCATTTTCTGCTGTCGCAATTCTCAACGCCTGCTGCTGTTTACTGCTGTGTCCTGTCGCCCTCTCTCCACTCCCTCTGTCTTTCTCTCCGTCATCTGCTGTCTGTCTCTCCAATTCATTTTTGTCCTGTCTCTCTCTCTCTCTCTCTCTCTTCGCCTTCTTTGTCTCCCTTGCCAGCCACCCTCTCCTTCTCAGATGCAAACGTCTTCTTCAATATGTCAGATGAAATTACACACACTCCTCAAAGGAACGGCAAATGTTAATTTCCAAAACACAAGATCTGATTAAACTAGCGCTGCAGTCACAGGCATTTGTGTGTTCAGGTCACTCAAACAAATGCAATCTACACCACAGATGTGAGGAATTTGTTGTTGTTGTTGTTTACTCTGTACAACGAGGATGAAAACAATGATTAGAAAAGTCATTTTTACATGTTCTCTGGTCAAGTTCTTGAGCCTTAAAGATTTAAACTGAAGTTAGACTTTAATGGGAGCTCATGAGAATCCTGTTTAGGCTGTGGTGAGATCCGCATGAGCAATGCAAAGAGAACAAAAAACCTTTCATTAATTTCAGCGCGACTGTGAGGATACTGATGCAGAGAGCTCCGGCAAAATGTTGAACCTGGCTAAACCTCTGCTGTAACACAATCGCACAATTTTTTGGACACAGCACCCGAAAGATGTTTGTGTGTTTATCTCACTGGTTGTGACAGAAAAGAGTGTGAATGAATGTTTGGCTGAATCCAGACTACAACACTTCCAAACAGCTCAGATTTAAATTACTGGATTCCATTTCGCTCTGCATCTGATGCCGCTCGCCCACACAACACTTATCCTACACTACTTTTACAAAAAAGCTTACCTTTAGTCTGCAACATCTCAACAGATTACTTGGCTGGTTTCAAACAAAACTCTATCATCAATCAGATGTTTGACAGCCTGCTGACCTTTTTCGGCTTGAAACTCAATCCAACTGAGTCACGGGTAATTATACAGACTTGGTTATGGTTACTTGTATTCTCAAACTAGACCGAATGAAAAATTAGACAACCATGACATGAGGGGTCAACGTCACCCAGTCCTTACCGCTCAACACTGGAAAAAAAAACTAAAAAAGAAAAAAACAAATCAAAGAAATCTCTGTAGCTTTTTCTACACAGGGAACTGGCAAAAACCTTGTCATAATGCGCTGATTCTGTGAGGATTTCTGCTTGTATGCACGGTGAAGCAACAGGACAACAGCTGAGCAGATGTGTTTGTTTTCACAGCACTCAGCTGATTCATTCTTCAAGTACACTTTGTGTGAATAACATAAGATGAGACCACCCATCAGTGCAAGACGGGAAAGATGCAGTGCAGAATTACTCATTTGTGGGACTGTAAATGTAGTAAATGTGACGTGTAGGGATGATGCAGACACCCCCTCTAGTCCAGTCGGTAACAATATGCAACATAAATCTGAGTTTCTTCAAAATCAGATTGTGTCTTTTTAAAGGTTTCAACCCAATCTGTCCAATCAATGTCATAAACATGGGAACAGAAAGCAAATGTTTGCCTTTCGCAAAGCATTTTGTAATCATTGATTTTGATAAGTGCAATATACTGTAAATAAACTTTACTATTCTCATTAGGCTATTTATTATATAACATTCGATCTGACTTTGTCAAATTCAGCCACTCTGATCTTAAATTACAGCATAACAGAACCTTCACCAGGCAGATATGCATATTTTTTTCAAGAAATCAAACACCTTAACTGTATAAATCTGGCAAACTAGAGCTGTGGTACTAAAAAGTATGACCACAAATCATCAAATAAAAAAAAAAAAGACCAAAATCACTGAAGCAGAAAAACAGTTACTTAAGAAAGTTCCTCTAGAGCCACAGAAGACTACACACAACTGTCATTTCAAGCCACATACATGACATACACAGAGAAATGAAACACCCTTTGTCATGGAAACGCATCGCAGAACAGAAACTAGGGATGAGTGCAAAAACAATTAAAACTAAAATCACTTAACTAAAAATTAACATACGCAAACTCTGCACGGTTTCTCCTCTTGTAGTAAACTTGTCATGCTGGTGGATTGCCCACTTTACCTGCTATTATTTATTAGCGGAATCATTGCTTCAACTTTGATGAAAATGAGACCAGCAGCATCTCAGATGTCCCAAGACTGGCAAACATAGAGAGAGGACGGCCATATAAAATGTGAATGGAGTTTGTGCCCCACCCCCTGAAACTGGACTCACTCATCTGTTGACTCGTCAGCCGCAACACGGCCACTGCCTCAACAACAACCGTCTCTCCAACACTCCCTAACACCTCATCACGACACCGGGGGCACTGACTGACTCATGCACACCCACACACACTCACTAAAACATGCACACACACACATGCTTGCAAGGACATGTTTTATTTCATCAGCCTTACCTGTATGGTTGGAGAACTGCACAGAGTTAATGGAGTCCACCTCAAACCCTAAAACCTGGAAACAGGAGGCAGAGAGAGGGGACAGTTCAGGCGTCAGGAGAGATTCAGAGTAACGGCCATACATGCTTTAAGTTTGACAGCTCAACTGTATTTTAAGTGTAGCTGTACAAATAATCACACTCCTGCGCACACAGTATGCAAAGAGTATTGGTCTTTTGTTCTTCAGGGTTTCAATAGGCTATTTCAACATGAAATAAAACAAGGGATGCTACACTGAAGTGTCAGGTCTCAGCTCGGTGAATGGGAAAGCAGTCTCCGACTTTCTGATTCCACTGTATTTGGGATAAAGGGAAAAAAAAACCCTCCATTTGACACTGTTTAACCCCAGCTGTGATCTGTGAGTGGAGATCAACACAACATCCTCCCAGTTTAACTTCAGCTGAAATCTGCACAGAGCTGGAACAGTTACAAAGAGCAGCTCCTGGCGCTCTCCTCTTCCTCTGTCTTTCTAACAGATAATAAAAAAAAATTACAAGAAAAAGGAAGACACATGACTCATCCACGTGCACAATTGTTATCTGAATGACTTTATTTAATTGGGCCAAAGCAGGAAGGAGGCAGAGTGAATGAGTTCTTTGTTCTTTTCAGTTGACCGTAACTTTGAGATACAAGAATCTGCTTTCAGAGAAAACAGGCAGTGATTCCACCCCAGGAAAAGGAGAGCAGATATTAACTATGACCTTGGAACGACATGTCAATGCTCCAGATATCGACTAATGAAAATTTGTATTACCAGCATGATGCACTCAGGAAACATGCTAAGCTCTCAGTTGTGTCAGGAAAACAGAACATGACACCATTTCTTACAAGTCAGTACTGTAAGAATACACTGCTGGTGGACACACAGAAGTGTGAAAGATTAAATTCTACATATTACTAATCAAGCAAACTTCTGCAGTAGATCAGTCCTGTGGATCATTTAACCAAGAAAAATGTCACTAAGTCTTTCAGCTACATTTACTTTCAGTTTGATTGAGAGGTGATTTTGAGGTTTTGGTCTTCAAAGACACTTTGATGCTAGCCTATTAAACATATTCTCAAAGATGTCTCTATGTGCTGTTCCAGAGTCTTGAATAAAAATGCATTCGACGGTTTTAGAGACAGCATCCTTTAACATGAGAACAACCTGTTTATTACAACATGTTCCTTTGGCTGAGCAGGAAGCAAATTGACGGTTAATGTAAAATGGTATTTATGGCCTTCTGATGTACATGGGGCTAAGAATGTGTTATTTAGGTCACATCACTCTCTTCATAAGCCTCAAGTCACTGACACGGATTGACTGTTTACAATGCTGGTGAATGGCAAGCTTCCACTCGAGCATCGTCAGAGGCTGAGGAGAGGATCTTAACATATTTATAAAAAGTAAACATTTTGCCTTTTGAAGAAACACTTAAAAGAGCCAAATTAGGAGTTTCTTTAATTAACATGAGTCACAGTATGGGTTGATCACATCTGAGCCAACACAAATACTATATTTACTGCATCGTGACTTAGCTGGCAGAGTCCCTCAGCTGTGTGTTAGCTCCTGTACCTTCACTTTAAATTAGCACCTTACTAAACAAACATTTCACGTCACCAACGTTTGTTTCAATATGTGATTGTAGCATCTCCATTTTATCTTGTTTTGAAAACTCAAAAATATTCAGTTTGTAACATAATAAAACAGAGAAAAGCTGAAAATCCTCGCACTGGAGATGTGGGATAAAATGACTAAAATGATTATTTGATTACCAAAATAGTTGCAGATGAATTTTATGTAATTTAAATAAACAATTAATCCACTAATCACTGCAGCTCTAATGTGTTTTTACTAAAAGGTTTAGAAACAAATAAAAAAACTTACCTAAATGGATAAATAACTTTCACATTGTTAATTCACTTATCCAGGTTTTATAGTCTCTCACAGAAGCGAACAATTAAAGTAACAACCTAGTTCTTCCTTCGAGTCATGTTACCTTGTCCAGAGTGAATGTTAGGCTCCAGTTGTAACTGCATTTGGTAGGAAACCAAACTAACACTGATAATACTCACTTTCAGTCAGTATTAATATCTAAAAAAGATTAAATCCTTGTTTTAAATTGCACCAGAAGACAGTACTCACACTTGAACTTTGTCTCTATGTGAAAGCTCAATCTATCCAGTCTGGCTCTACGGCAGCCTGTCTCCATCTTCACTGACGTCATTAGGAGGAATCCTGCAGCAGCCAATCTGAGCCCTGCTTCTTCATGCCGCTGTCTCCTGCCTCCTGACAGGCCTGAGATTCTCTGTCCTGACAGCACAGTGAGAGGGATGCCCTGCACACTCACTGACGACTTCATCATCATCATCATCGTTGTTGTCGTCATTTTATCCCCTATCTTCAACGCTCATGGATATTACTGAAAAATGAGAGCAGCTCCTTTACTGACCTGTGGGCTTTCTGTTCTGTTCTGGCCAATGTCTATTTTTAACACACTGTTAGTTTTTTTTTTTTTTTTTTTTTGCTGTCCACAAGCATCAGTAGGGGCTCATTCACAAACAGACCAGAAACTCACTAGCCAAATACACTTACAGTACTATACAGTTACATTTACCAAGCTGGAATCTGTTCATGCTGTACCTCTCTGACTGGACCTGACTCCACCTGTGTGTATGGGGCATTATCCTTCTAAACATCACATTCAAGTTCAGAGCTGAAATGATTAGTCATTTTATCAGCAACTATTTTGATAATTGATTAATCATTTATGTCCATTTTCAAACACTTGATGTTGCTACCTTCTCCATTGTGAAGATCTGCTGCTTTTTCCAGTCTTATGTTGTGGTAACCTGCACATCTCTGGGTTTTGGACAAATGCAAAAAGCTATCTCAAATCACCACCTTGGGCATTTTCACGATTTTCTGATGTTTCACTGAGCAAATGACTAATTGAATAATCAAAAAAATAATTGATAGATTGATCTGCAAAATAATTGCTAGTTGCAACACTATTCAAGTTAAAACATGGTGCCTGAAAGGCTTATCTCCATATATTTAAGACTTTGAAACCTTCATTGCAAATTACAAAGAAAAATAAAGCCAGTTTCATCACTGGAATAATTTGAAAGTGAAAGCAACAGAGAGGCATTCTGCATGGCTGGTTTAATCTCTCACTAGAGGAATCGCATCTAACGATATCACAGCATCTGTAAGTCTCATAATAGTTCATTTAAATTGTAAAATGCTATATTTAGCTGCATGCAATACTATTTAAGGTTTTTTATTTAGGTAACATAATCTGCAGGTACTGTGTAAAAACAGCAAAAAAGCAAACTTGTGAAGGGTTTATTACCAATACTGTCTCCATAATAAAACAGCATAAATGACAACTTACTATACAGATAGTTTAAAGATGCTCAGAAGAATTCCTGGTACTGTCAAATACTGCTTCAAGTACCAATATCTGGTGATTGTGAAAGCAGCTATGACTCTTGATACTACTGTCTAATTAGCAACAGAATAACTATTCATTTTTATTTGACAGCATTTATTTGTAAGGGACAACGTGCTATAATACTACTACTACTACTACTATTATTGTTATTAATAATAATAATAATAATGTTGCCATTTTTTTCTTAAGAGATCATTTATTAAAAACACTTAATTGAGTTTCTTGTGCTGCTGTTACACCTGAAATCCCCCCCAGAGATCCATAAAGTGTTATCTATACTAACACTCTTGCATATTGCTATTAACACACATGGAGGCAAAATATCAGATACTTTAAAAAGCCACATGTATCATTAATAACGCTGACAGTGAACTAAATTGTGAGCCACCTTCGTTAGTTGTACCATGTTTAGTAGAGTGTACTGGTTGATATCAGTGTCTGGAATAAGCCTTAGCAGGCTGCACTGGTAAACATTATTTTAACATTAGACCAGTACAAACAGGCCTTAATCAGGCGTAGATGTTGAACATTAGCGGCTGCACTGAACCCTGATGACAAAGCCCAGCAGCCATTAGGATAACCGCAAAATACATCCCGGGGCGCTGCAGGCTAAAAATAGATTCGGCACTTCTCACAAGTGACTGTCTTTCGGGATGATGGGACATGTACTGTAGGCCTACACCAGCCTCACCATCAATACTCACGGCCACACTGCTGCTCGTGGAAAATATTAAACTATAACAATCACCAGCAGCATCACTCGGCAATTAAAGCCCCAAAGCAATCACTGGTCTCTTCCTACTGTCAACATTAGGGATCATAAAGGGAAATGACTATCACTTTCATGGCCAGGAGGAGCTAATAACCTCTGTGTCCTTTCACATAATATCAAATCAATGGCTTGTTTTAAATGCACTTGTGCTTTTTGGCTCCTTATTGTGGTAGTTATGTCTTCCTGTAAAACACTGTGCAAACTGTACCTTTAGGTAAGGGCCTTTTTACTTCTGTTGATGTAGGTAATGACTCAACACCAAAGTCATCTGCTACTATTATTAAACTAAAGAACAAGACACATGTTGAGCCACTCAAAAGCGGTACTCAACAGTTCCTCATCTACAAGTGCTTCACGATCCAGGGTAATTGACTGATGCCTGCAACCCTCCTTTTTATTCAGATGACCGTCTGATTATGGAGCAAGTCAGAGTTACTATTCATTACCAAAGAAAACAAACAGGAAAACCATTATTTAACTTTGCAACTTCCGTTGGCTACAGTGGCGTAAACCTTGAGCTGTCACTCAGTTTATGATCAACCACGAGATTAACCACTGACATAGTCTAAAGACGGTGCTTGCAGCTCACTGATGTATGGTATAAACTACGCAGTGATTTACAGCTATGTTTGAGGTATCCTACTATACGGTTTTCTCAGACACTAGCTAACATTACAATAAGATATGATACAGTAATATTACACTACCCTGTCCAGTAGAGTTGGGCGGTATTACCTCAAATCTATATCAAGATAAATTAGCAGACACCAATAAGCAATAACAGGATTTTCCTTTCTTATATTGACTCTCAAATGACTGTCTTTATTTACCAGTTAAAGACTGAAGTGTTGGCTGGTTGGTTGGTTCTGCCTTTTGGTAAGATGTCAGTGGCTGTTGTTGCAGTTCTCATTTAACAGAAATGTATTTAAACTTGTAATATGAGTACATTTAAGTCAGTAATATTATGAATTTCAGTATGTACGTTACAGGTAATTCTGTGGTTTTGCTAACATAAAGGTAGAAAATGTCTATGATAGCCTTTGTCCCCTATATGTGCAAGTTTATCAGAAAACTCACAGCAGCTAAAAGCTGTATTGATTATTTGCCCATCTTGTGGTGCTGACATGCAGGTTATCAACTGCAGGACGCTGGATTTGTCCATCTAGATGTTCCCATTCACATCCTGACCATTACAGCCGTCTGCTTGTTTGTCTGCTGAGTAAATAATGGAAACCTGAGGGACCTACAACGTGGTAGCTGGGCACAAATTTCCCTCTGACCCCTGGAATTATCATTAGCTCGCTTTTGCAAATCCTGCTGGCCAATGCATATACTGTCACTGACAGTATATGCTGTGAGTGAAATTGCCTTCCCATGTAACAGTTACTGTCATAGTCACCATTCATCCAAGTAGGGGTCATTTGATTAACACCGGGAGGTCCATTATCAGACACAACTCTGCCACCTCACAACGTCGTCGTTGGCATTGATCATTAAGTTAGTACAACACGTTTTGATGCGATGTTTTCTCGTCATGGACATTAGAGCCTCACAAAATAAAACCCCTTGATCCATTATCGGACAACCTCAATGACGGGTGACGTGCGACAGTTTATCCCTGAGATAATGAGTTTCCCCATTCACGAAGAGCCTGCATGTTCAACATCGTAAAATAAGCAAGAAAACGTCCTCTGCTGTGATGTTTATCATCCATATGTCACATCATTCAGTGAAACCGTTTGTGGGGGAGCCGGATTTTGCACGACACCTGTCTTCGCGTTTATTGCCTGACATCTAGGTTACTGTACGATTATTTGTGGCTTTTCACAGCAGAAATGCCATTATCCGTAGCTTTTTACCCTGGAAAAAAAAACAGGCAAAATACAACTAACGACGGCCAAAGATTAACTCATCCAGCGACGGTTTGGTGTTGGATGACCGATTACTGTTCGCAAAGATTGTACGAACTTTGTAGGATGAAATTAGCGCGTATCATTACAAAACTCTGCATTCACACCAGTCGGTTTAGTGTTGATGGAAAGTCGCAGTCAGATTATGTGGATAAAGTGGAACCAAGCGTGTCAGACTGGGTCGTGTCCGATAACGGGTGTCTCGCCAACCGGTGTCCGATAATGGGTACATGTAAATTGTATTTACCTGTAATGGGAAAGATGCGCTCTTGTTGCCCACATATCCCCGGACTACATGGCTCTGTATGGACAGAACACGGCATTCCATGGCGGCTCCCGGTCAGCCGAGGAGAGATGCAGATAAACCGTTATTTCAACGACAGACACGTCTGCACATAACAGTATGAAAACGCAAAATCCAAACTCAACGACAATGCCGCTGTTTAGTGGGAAGCAACGTTAGTTAGCCTGCTAGCTAACCAGCCGTGTGTCACACGCAGGATGGCGGTGTGTGTGTGAGCGCGTGTGGCGGTTGTAACGGCTGATGAGCGGTGTGATGGGGGTGGGGGGGGGTGGGGGGGGGGAGAGAGAGCGCGTGTGACCCCTCACACAGACACATACACTCAGACGGGCAGCGGGAATCGCTTTAGCAGTGGCCGTTAAAGCTGCTGGTGTTGTCTTGTCGTTAACGTTTAGCTAACTGAGAATCCAGAGAAGTGTGTCACGAGCTGACCAGACAACCAAGGGGTCGCGTGGAGCTCCAACAACACTGAAGGACAAAACACACACAGAGACACACACACACACACACACACACACACACACACACACACACACACACTTGTATTCTGCACAGGCAAACTGAGGGACCGCCTAAGCCGGATGACGTCACCAAAGGGCCAGTGAGCGCATCCTGATCAACACAGCTGGATTTGAATGGATGTGAATGGCAGCTCTCCTCTATTTTGTTCTGTCCTAATCTATTCTTTTCTCTTCTATTTTATTCTATCGCTTTACATAGCCGAATCTTGCAATAAAAAAAATCTATTACATTAATTTACTGCTCAGATATGTCTTTTCCCCGCCAAAATAAAATAAAAATAATGTATTGCTGCTTTAAGGAAGAAGTCTGGTACTGCGCTCATTTGTGTGTGTTTAAGTGTGCGTCTGTGGTTGTGACTCATACCATCTTTATCGCAGTGTCGTGACTGAGGGGGAATTTGACTTGGCAAAGACTGCCTCTGTCACCACACACAACACATCCAGCGGTGGTGGAGAGAGGCAGAGTGCATGTACAGGCAATTACAGCCTTCGAGTTCAGGTAAGAGAGAAAAATCGCAGAGAGAGGGAGAAGGAGGCTGCGAGGCATTGAAAGACACAGGTGGACATAAATAAATGGATCTAAATAGAGAGATGTTGAACTGACAGCTCCACCTGCTGTTCACTGAGGCTTTGACCGCCCCTAAGTGATGATGCTTTAATTGCAGGTCACACGCACAAACACACACATCCTCAAAATCAGAAAACATTAGGCTTAGTCTTTTAAAAATTCTGCTTTAATAAAATAAAACAGTTTCTATTGTTATTGCACAACAAACAGCCAGGAATACATTTTCCCTTATTTTACCAGCTGGTCACCCAAACACACTTTTGAGGGTCCTCCTCTTTTATTTTCTCAGTTCTCCCATGGAGTAAATTTGAAATGAGGAGGTAAACGAGGAAGTCAAAAATTGAGAGGACAAAGGGGACGAGAAGAGGCTGACGAAGAGCATAAAGAGTGGGAGGCAGCATTCACGGATCATTTGGAGTCCTGGTCCATTTTGGGCTCTAGAAAGAAAACAGAAGTCACTTTAGAAAATGTACTTATTTTATTTTAGTTTGATACTGTACATACTTTAATGAGTCTGTGCAGTGAAAATGCCTGTTACTCAGCTGCAGTGCTATAGAGCTGAAACATCATGTTCCAGAGGTAAAAATACAATTCATAATCTCCATGGGGAATTGGATTATCAGCCATAATGTATTACCCAAACAAGATTGACGAAGCCTTATGTCAATGTGATGCCATTTTTTTTCTTGCATCCCTACTAAAAAAAAGCACACTATGCACTAATCAGATCAGATTTGTTATTTTTTAGGGAGATTTAACCACTCCAAAGTCATTTATTGATTAGCTCCATCAGCCATAATGTGCTTCTTGTGGACAGACATCCTCGGTCTGTTATTAGAGCAAGACCAGTACTGGATTTTTGAGGCCAATACCAATCAATATTTGAGAGTTTTCAAAGTCATATAACAATATATCTTCTGATAATCGTTTTTTTTTTTTTTTTTACATAAACACATAACATAAACAGACACTGTTGGTAAGAACTGCCTAAATCTGGTTGTTTAAAAAAAATGTGCCAAATATATTTACAGCTTTATTCTGATGCAAGTTTGTAAGATTGACTAATAAAAATGAATCTTGAATCTTGGAAGGCTTTAAGCACATGATAGAGGAATTTTCTGGAAGATCTATGGAGCAAATGAAAGATATTTAGATCCAGGACCTGTCACTGATATATGAACAGTTGTGTACTGAGTCATACGGACTCTGTGGCTGAACCTTTCTCTTGCCTCACTGTCTCTCTCACCAGTGAAGGTAAACTCAGGGAAGCTGCTCAGGTCTCCTCCTCCATAAAGTCTCTGGAGCTTGGCTGTCTCCTCTGACAGGTACCTCTCATAGTCTGGCTCTGCCCCCACTTGTCCTCCACTCAACCTTACGGGAGAGGACAAGGGAGGGGACAGAAGATGGGGGACGTTAATATAGAAATGGTTGTCACTCTGTCAATGTATCCGCCACATTACATCTAAACATCTTACTTTACCTCCAGTATTCAATCATTGTATTCAAACTTCTTTTTTATAACTAATGTAAGTGGATCTAAGATGAAAATAATCAAAGTTGGATGGGAACACAGAGGGTCAATTAACAACATCCGCATGTAAAACAATAGAACAGGACATAAAAGAGGTTTGTATAATTCAAAACCTACTGTGGATTTAATAAATCACTCAAGGTCAATAACCACCCAAAGACATGCAGCGTTAACCCCCCTGGAGGGTTTTTGGTTGCTCAGGGGGGGTTCAGCAGTGTGGGACCTCCATAGGAGTTTTTCTATGGAATATAATCGGAAACCTCTTTCTGTATCTCTACCTGCGCATGTTGTTGTATTCTCTGATCTTCTCCAGGAAGAGTATCTGGACGGGATCCAGATCTGAAGAACACACATAAAAACAATTCACCAGAAATATCGATGCTGGACAAAGATTTCATTTAGTAATGAAATTTTTGTTGCGTGTGCTGCAGAACTGTTCGATATAACCTACGACTGTGTGCAGTACAAGTGTATTTACCTGCACCTTCTTCATTCCCCGAGGTTTCAGTCTGTGCTCCCTTCTCCACCATCTCCCATCCCAGCAGCACCTCCTTCAGAGCAGGAGAAGCTGGAAAATCATGTGCCTCTGTGGCATCTGTTTCCGACCCTGTGGCAACTGTTGTTATGGTAACGACCCCCAAAACAGGACAGTTAAGAGTCCAAGACTTCTGAAACTCACAAGGCTTTTCCTTTTATTTCTAAGGGGATTTAGGGACATATTTTGACACACCAATATGTTCAGGAAGTGTAAGTCACACTGAATCTAGAGATAGGTGTACTGTGTCTGTATGTTCAGATCTGACTGAGTTTTAACTCCAAGACTGAGTGTGATATTAAGTACAAGTAAGATTTCTTATTTACTACCATCTCCTCTTTACCTTTCCTCCTCCTAATGTCTCTTACCATCCAAAATATTTGTTCCTAGAACCTCCTGACCGACGTGAGCTTCTGTTTTGCCTGCTACGTGCCCAGGAACAGTAAAGAGCAGCTCCTCCATCAGTGCATCTGTCTGCAGATCCTCAGACAGACTATCAGCTTCAGGCAGATTCAGAGCCTCAATCATCTCTTCAGACGCACTTCCCTCCTCTACCTCCATCCTTCTCTCTCCAGCAAAGGTTTCAGCTTCATTCTCCAGATAAGCAGCGGTGTCACTCAGAGACATGTCCTCCAGAGTTCTCAAAGAAGCCTCAACTTCAGCCAGTGTCACAGACTCCATAGACATGGCCTCCAAGACACGTCCTTCCTGCTCTCCAGGCTCTTTTTCTGCTTCCTGATCGATCATTTCATTCTGCCGTTCCAATTTCAGCAGTGGAGCGTCAGGTGGCTGCCTCGGTCCTTGCTCAGAGCCAAACAAGGCCTCTAACATAACGAATGTCTCAGTGTGGATAGCATCGGTTGCTTCAGAAATAAAATCTAGAGCTGAAACTTCAGCCTCTGTTGTGTCCTCAAAAACAACATCCTCTATTGTCATCTTCTCCTCTTTTGCTAATACATCAGCTTCTTTCTCAAATACATTACTTGTTTCTTGCAGAAATTCGGTTTCAAGACTTCCAACTTCAGCCTTCACTTCTGATAAAGTTATCGATTCCAGCGTCATGGCTTCTTCTTCAGCTGCCTTCGCCTCCCTCAGCAAAGAGTCTCCATTTGCCCTGACAGGCTGATCAGAGGCTGAACTTGTTTTTACCGTTCCTGGAGTTTTGGAAAGCGATGCAGGAACACGACAGAGAAGATCTTTCACCAACGTACCAGTGTCTCCCTCTAACTCTTTCAGATCTTCAGACAGAGAGTCCCATTTTGACAGAACTTCAGTTAAAATTTCACCCTCATCTTCACTTGAATTCTCAGCTTCAGCTGCAGCTCTGTGTTCGGCCCCTGACTGCACCAACAACGTCTGCAGTTGATCTTCTGCTTTTACATCAAGAATAAATTTGGTTTGGAGGAGCTCATCAGTTTTCAAAGACTCCATCGAATCCTTAACTAGACGTAGGGTCACAGACTCTAAAGTCATTTGTTCAGAGTCGTTCACTTCGTCTCCCACAGCGACATTTTCTGAGGATGATTCTACTGTAGATTCTACTGTAGATTCTACTTTGTTTTTCAAAGGTAAGACTGCAGATTCATGTGCATTTTGGATTAAGGCAGAGTGTGACAGGTTGTCACCACCTTCAGTTTCTATTGTAGGTTCTTTTATCCTTTCAACAACAGCAGCTTGAGTAGAGGTGATGGCCTCTACTGATGGTTCTGTTAGAGTTTCTATTGAGGGTTCTACTGTAGCAGATGGATCAGATGATTTCTCTGCATTCTTCTCTACCTGGGGGAGGAGAACAGGAAGAACAGGAGCAGCTGAGAGTTCATCTGCCTCTGTAGCAGTTTCTACTTTGGTTTCTCTTATTTGCGCTGAGGTTTGGGAATCGGCTGCAGCTGCCTCTGATCCTGATGATGCAGGTCTTGTACTGGTTGGAGGAGACGCTGAGGTCGTACCAACAGTCACACTGGAAACACCATCAGCAGCAAACTCTTGAATAAAACCAAGAGGCGACTGCTGAGGCATTTCTGAGGAAAATGAAGTCTCTGGGTTTCTGGATGATGCTGATTTTGGTCGAGGTGAAAGAGGCGAAGTGTTAAAAGTGGATGCCGTCTTCTTGGAAACAACAGAAGCAGCAGGAAAGACAGAAATTTCTGGCTCTGCCTTTGACAAATGAGGAACCTTTGAGGTGGAGACCTTCATTGAGGAGGTAGTAGGAGGTTTGGTTGAAATGGAAGCGGCTTTGGCAGGTGGAGCTGTAAGAAGAGGGCGAGGAAGAGGAGAAAAAAGAGGGCGAGGAAGAGGAGAAAAAAGTGGACATGAAACAAGAAATAAGCAGAACAAATCAGCGCTTGAGGGATTCAACCAGTGAACAGTGTGTTAACTCAGCTGGTAGAAATAACTTTTCTTCAGGCCACTCAAGCATTTTCTGCAAATTAAGCCGAACTGATTAGTCGATTAAATTAAAAGAAAAATTATTCAGCAAGTATTTTGACAATTTTTCAAGCAGCTTATCTTGTCATTTATCATTGTGAACTAAACATTTTTAGGTTTTTGGACTTTTGGTTGAAAGACATCTGAAGACGTCACCTTCAACTCGTTTCCATGCGTTTCACTGACTAAACAATTATTCAGTAAATCTAAAAAAACATCTGCAGATTCATCGATAACGAGAATCATTTTTAGTTGCAGCCCTGTTTGTACATTTTTATATGGTTTCTCATATGTTGCTGCCAATGCTGTGGCATGGTTTAGACCTTATCCATGTTTTCTATAACATATTGTATAGTGCTGACACAGGGAGTCGAGAAAAGCCTGGAATTATACTGTACACCGTCTGTCAAAGGGGTTGGTAAATTTCAGGGGAAAATGTATTCTGTAACACTCCAAAACAAACTCTTTCTGGAGCTGCAAATTTCTCTCCCCTGCTCTGTTGTCGGGGTAAGGAAAAGTACAGAAATCTGGAGGATGGATGAGACTTTATTCTGACACCATGTTCTACACAACATTCTCAATGTACTGACCTTTACCTGCAGCAGGGGGCGCTGTGCCTGGCCTCGTTTGGGAGAAGAGTTGCTCCAGGAGTTTAGGAACATCTACTGCAGGCTGGGCTTTGGCTTTCTCTGCCAGCAAAAGAAAAACACATGTCAGGAATGAAATAGCTTATCGCAGAGACATGTTTTGAAAACTTCAGTTCCTGTGTCAGCAAACGTTTGCCGCTGCCAGCGTCTGTACCTGACACTAACCAAACGTGAAGATTCAGAGGCAAAGAGAATTTCTCCTCAGGAATAAAAAAAAAAAAAAATCTACGCAGAGATATGATGTTTGAAAAACTACAAACATTTATGACTAGTGTAGTAAACAACATCACAATACACCCCGTGAGATAAATATGTCAACAACCAGAGATTTTACCCTCCTGTTTTTGATTTTACAGGTATTTGATTTGCTGACACACACTATGATTACAGGCAAACAAAATACACAAAACAAGAACAAACAAACAAACAAACAAACAAACTCCATCTGATATCTCAAAAAAAGCTGTAAGCACATGTCTTCATTTATTTATTTGTTAA
>JBBMJY010000003.1:2531861-2552452 GCA_037833715.1 Toxotes lorentzi | reverse complement strand
GGTATTTGATTTGCTGACACACACTATGATTACAGGCAAACAAAATACACAAAACAAGAACAAACAAACAAACAAACTCCATCTGATATCTCAAAAAAAGCTGTAAGCACATGTCTTCATTTATTTATTTGTTAATGCCTGTAACTCTACCTGTGAACATAAGCTGAGGCTTCTGTATTAACAGATAATGAAAATGACAACATGGTAAATAGCTGTGATAATATAAAATATGCTGAGAAATACTGACCATTAATAAACATTAATACTATGAGGACTTACGTACAACAGAACATACTCGTAGAACACAGTGACAGCTGAGATTACGTGTTCTTGTCTTACTGATGTGTGTTCTTCGTGGCGGTTTTCTGTCTGACGGTTTGGAGCTGAACAGGGCAGCCTGCGACCTCCAGACGACTCTACACAGCTCCCTGTGGATACACTGGACACACACAGTCAAATTATGGGATGCATTACGTTATGCTGCTGCTGCAAACTTGTTTGGTTTTCAGTTTTTTATTCCAGACTGCTTCTCAACAGTGGTTATCTGTATATATTCTGTAGATGATCCCATGAATTATGTGTATATTTTTTCATGTGTATACTTTTCTCATTTACACGACATTTAGATTTGAACTTCTTCACATATTGAAGGGATTCTGAGGGGTTACATCCCCCTGGAGATCAGCTCAGTCCAGCAGTCAGGGGAGACGTTCACGTCACTGTTTACTTTTTACAGCTGAAGACAAACGGAGTCTGAAGGTGAGTAAACATGAAGCAAATGGATGCAGCAGTCACCTTGAATACACGGATGATCCTCCACATGGAGAATCCCCTGTGTTTGTATGTGAAGGTAACAAACTAATTACAAGAACATGTACATTTAGTTGAGTACTGTACCGAAGAACAAAGTGTAGGTACTTTGTACTTTATTTGAGTATTTTCAGTCACATGAGACACTGTTCTGCAGGATGAGTGCTTTTATTTTGATACTTACATTTTGCAGATAAAACATCTGTAATTTTACTTCAGTGGGATTTTGAGTGCAGGATTTTTACTTGGATATTTATTTTATATAACCCTAATCCAAACAAACAAACAAACAAACAAACAAACAAACAAACAAAAGTACTCACTCTTGCACATGGTCCTGTTCCTCTTCTGAACAAAGCAGCAGCCATGATTGTTTAAATAAAACTGAAATGTAGAAACAGTTTGTGGACTAATTTTCCGCTGTGTGAAAGTACTACATGTCCTGGGTCTGTCTCTCCACCATGGCAGGGGAAAATGAACGTGATAATAACGAACAATAACAAACCGTCCTCTGTCTGTCTGTTTGTTTGTTTGCCAGATCTCGGTTTAGCAGAGAAGTGTGTTCCTGTGTGTTTTTAAAGCCTTTCAGTTACATAAAGCGCTCTCCTTTTAAGCCTTTAAAGACAGTCAAGGTAAACACAAGAAATCAAGTGTTTCCAGACAGGATCATCAAAATAAAAGCTCAAAGTTGAAAATGACGTTTCAGTGAATGTTACTTCCTGAATTCACAGGTTAATTAATTCACATATCAATACTTTACGCTCTCAGCTGTTTCTCTTTAACCTTTGTACGCCACCTTTCAAGAGGGAAATATAAGTGATTTAGATAAAACATAAAAAGCATTAATAACCAAAACAGGACAATATCAAAGACACATTTACAAGTGTAAAATGAAATAAATGATAAAGATGTGTAAACCCTCATTTTAAATTGAATTTATTAAAAAGTGTTGGAGCATAATGTGGTGCATTACATTATTTATTTATTTATTTACATTGAATTAATCATTTGTGAGCAGGACAGGTCATTTCTGTGCTCATCATTTATTATTTTCCAAGTAAGCTATTATTTTGAAGGCCAAGTTTGTTAAATTCCGGTTTTGTTGTGGATAAATTCGTCTACTTTGACGCAGCTCGTAAAGTCAAGTCAACGCCCCCTTTGACTGCATGTGCACAGACCTGGAGTTGGTCCGATCCCCTTCACACTGAACCAGAGGAGTGCTTTGTTTCCACATTGAGCTGAAGGTGCTCAGACAGAGCGCAGGGGCTATTTCTCAGTTTGTGTCAACTTCGGTCCAGTCTGCAGTGGAATTAGAATAAATCTGTCAAACTTTCTGTAAGAAACTTTGACATGAACAGAAAGAAATGCTGCTTTACTTCTGTCTTGTTTTTGCAAAACTAAAACAAAAAGTTGACCTGTATCTGTGTGTAAGCATGTTGATTAAAACTCAACTGTTTGCCACAGAAACCAACAAAGCAGACCGGTGCAGACTTGGTCCAACTGAAGTTTATTCTGAACATTGAAAGACAACAACGTACATCATCTTCTACAGTGATAATTAACAGCAGGCTGTCTCTATCGCCCCGCAGCGCTCATATATTAACTCTCAGATAGCAGTAGTATTATACACAACCTGGAAGATAGACAGTAAGAACGGGTTCAGACTGGATTAGGTTAGTTTCAGTACAGTGTGGAGGGGAGGGGTGGGGTGGGGGGGGGGTACTGGAGAACAGTACAGAGGGGGTCAACAGGGATGGTCATCCTCATCATCCTCATCGTCATCATCATCAGCTTCAGTCTGGGGAAACACATTCATAAACACCTTCCTCCACAGTCAAGATGGAGTCACCTGGCTGAGCCTCGCTGACTTCTGATTGGACAGTGGCTGGTCACTAAGGTAACTATCGGTTGTCTCAGTGGTAATTCAGTACATCACTGTAACCGTGGCGTTAAATTCAAAATGACTAAACTGACTAACTGTCCAAGTAGCTAACTAACTAACATATGTACAGCTCTGCTGAGTGAACAGCCTGGCGTCTCCTCTGTCTGGACAATGCGCCGGCCATTTTGAACACTGTGGAAGATCAACGCTGCCTCCAAAGTGACTCCTGCGTTTGTGGTTTCAACAAAGGAAAACATTCTGATTCAAAGCCTTTGATTCTGCAGTGAAGGGGAAAGTTAAATACTGAACAACTGATTCTGTTTGTTTGTTTTGTTTTTTCTGACTGTTGAGAAGGAGTGATAGACAGACTTCTATATTTTTCTACTCTCAACAATTCTCACGAAAAGACCAAAACCAACACTGAATGTCTCCTACTAACAAGTACTGTGTGTGTATCCACTCTGAGTCACACACTGTTCCCAAAAACTACTAAAAACACATCAGTGATCCACACTGTTGAACTCTGTGACATGTTCCTTCATTTCCATAACACACACACACACACACACACACACACCGTCCTGCTGATCCAAACACTCACTGGAGCGTCGAATGCAGTTTAATCCGCTGCTGTTTCCTCCTGCGTTAGTTACGTTTGCTAAAAACTACAGTTCCCAGCTGTTTTAAGAAATTACTGAGCCTACTTTAAAAATAAATCTATACATTTGTGATCCATAATTTAAAGCTTTATGTCTTCAGTAGGAACCAGTGGGCTTTGAGTGGACAGCCACAGGCAAGACAGACTGACACATTGTTGGTTTTGGTCTTTTATAGGATTTGTGGACAGTGAGAACAACAGCAGTCTTCTTTTTATTACTCTTCCAGGTAACGTTTCAACGTTATTCAAAATGGCCGCTTTGTGACACACGTCAGCCGAGTCGTGTCCTGCTCCGCTCTATTATCAGTGTCTGTTCTAAAAGTGCTGGGAGTGCTGACGCTCACTAAAATTATTTCTACACTGAGCTTCCTCAGGGTCAGAGTGTGGAAATGATCTGTTCCTATAAAATACATTTCTGTAGTACCGAACGTGTTCGAGGGCCCCATTCCATCCAGCTCCGGGCCCCCTGATTCCTTCAGGCTTATCCCTCCCTGCATAGTGACGGCCACTGTGACAGCTCCACACAGCAGCAACATAACAACAGAGGTTGAATGTGTGAAACTACAACCCCAGTGTGCGTTCAGCATCAAAAGATAAGAAAAAATGAAGACATTCTCCTTTACAGTTTAAATTAGCTGTCACATCTGTTCCCTGTTCCAGTCACGTTATCAGCATTATCACAAACCGTACATGTAAAAGGGACATTTCGCCACGTCTGTAATTTATGTACACCTGACACTTGTCACATATTGGGGTAAAGTCTCTCTATAGTTTCAGCTTATTAGCATCGTTAGCATTTCTCATTAAACCTGTACATATTTAGCACTTTCTATGTTAATGTAGCAAGTGGAGCAGTGGTTAGCACTGTCACCTCACAGCAGGTTCGAACCCCGGTCTGGGCTCTTCTGTGTGGAGTTTGCATGTTCTCCCTGTGTCTGCGTGGGTTCCCTCCGGGTACTCCGGCTTCCTCCCACAATCACAAAAACATGCACGGGTTACTCTAAATTGACCCATAGGTGTGAGTGTGTGGCTGTCTGTCTTTGTGTGTCAGCCCTGCGATTGACTGGCGACCAGTCCAGGGTGTACCCCGCCTCAAAACAGACCATAATTCAAAATTGAGAGACTCTGTAAGACTCCACATACAAAGTAAAAGAAAATGTACACTGCACCGTACCATTAATTAGTCTGTCCACCTTGACAATCATACAGTCATTCAAATCAGCAATCTCTGTCTCACTCACACACACACACACACACACACACACACACCTACAAACAGGGGTTTGTTAGGACAAAGAAGGAGGGCTGGGATTGTCACTGGAGTGTCTGTGAGACTGAAGTGAAGGGAGAGAAAATAGTAAAGACCCAGTTGATCTCCAGGAGGACTGGACTGGACTAAATACTGCACTGGACTAGACTGGAGGAGGACAAAAGTGGACTGGACTAGACTGGAGAAGAAGCAGGCCTTGGATTTTCATTCCTTCGTAGCACAGCATCGTTCATGCTGAGATAATTGACCCGTCCAGCACATGTCCACAATAAGAACTGATTCCTAAAGGGTGACTTCATCTTTAAAATCCAGTGTCTGTGTAACTGGTACAATTTTCATACAGTGATAATAATAATAATAATAATAATACAGTGACTCCACTAAACAGGATTAAAAATCCTCCTGCAGAACAATCCACTGTGGCACCAGCCTCACATGTAGTTTAAGACTTTTTAAAAACATCTAAGGCCTTTTTTTAAATTCAGTCCTTTTTAAGACTTTGCAGATACCCAGCTAGAGGTTTGGATAATCCAGGTTTGCTGCCCCTGATTCACTAAATATTCAGATTTTTTTTTTATTTAAAAAGGCAAATAACAATAACTGATAGACCGTCCTAACAGCTTGTAAGAAACTGAACCCGACCAAACTAAGAGAATCCAGACCTGTCCAATCTAATCCAGCCCAGATGTCAGGTTCACATCACATGTCTTAGTTCCTTTTCACCCCGGCCTGGTCTGGTCCAGTCCAGTCCAGTCCAGTCCAGTCCAGTAGGGTCCTGTTCTGGTTTTATGGTTCTTCAAACAGCTGGAGATCCAGCCTGACAACAATTTCTCCTGTGGGAACCTCGTGGAGCAGCAGCCGCTTTGTGATTGGTCCTTTAGAGCCCTGGTCCTTCTTTATTTCAGCCAACCGGATCTCTGTCCTGCCGAGGAAGTCTGGGGGAGAAGTCAAAGAGACAAAGTGTATGATGAAAATGTAGGATAAGCCATTTCTCTGTTCTTAGAGAGCGTTTGATTATCACTGACCGTCCGGTGAGAACTGGTCTCGTTCAAACACAGTGACACAGAGGACGTCCTGTTCCAGGTCCTTTATAAAAAACTGACAGTTGGAGTTCCACTTAGGATTCAACGTGTCCTACGGAGAGCAAACAGAGAGAGAACAACCCAGTGAAAATGCTGGCAAATGGCTTAATATTAGCCTTGACTGAGAAAATTAAGGGGAAGCAAAGTGAGTGTTCACACCATTTGTCTCTCATTAGTCTCTAAAGGAGGATCAAAACCTGGAGATGTCTCTTTATTGCTCATCAGTAATGTAACACAGCACGATGTGGTGGCCACAGTCCTACCTGTAATGTTTTTGTGATATGGCACTGGGAACCCATGGTCACCTCACAGTATGGGTTACTTTTTCCTGGAAATACGACAAACAGGTTTTTATCTATTGAGCACAGCAGTTGCAGCCCAACTCTACTACATCTGTTTGACAACTTTAGATTCCGATCAATGACACTAAATATAATCAACAAATAAGTTGTGATGTACATTGTAGGTTAAGATAAGACTTTACCAGCTGCCATTTAAAATCTCACAACATCCAATAATCCAATCATATCATGTACATTAGTCTGAAATGAGCCACTCTCTCTGAGATTATACATGTTCAAATGAAGGAGTGTGTACATACCATGGGAGCGACAGGGTTTGAGCTCAATTCCCTCCACAATGTTGACCATCAGTCTACCAATACCTGTCGCCCTCTGAGACCGAACTGAGACAGAGAGACACAGGGAGATGAGACGCTGACACCGAACATCATTCATTCAGTCTGATCAGAGAAAATCAGTTTGACTGATACTAAACATTCAGCACAGAGCAAAGAAAGGGAAAAGGAGAGGATACCTAGATACGCCTTCTCTCTCTTCTTCTTCTCTGTCTCAATGAAAAGCTCTGAAGCTGCCTTAATTTTCTGAACCCACGCTGTCCTGCACGAACACACAAGCAAAAAAAACTAATGAATAAATAAATCACATGCTTTTAGATGTAAAAGTAAGAACAGACATTTTGAGCCAACTCGGTGAGTAAAATGTCAGGAATGATTCAAAAAACTATAAAAATAAGATTTTCCTCGGGACTGTAACATATCAAAAACGTTATGTGTCTCCCTGCCTCCGTCGACGTGTGTGTTACCTTTCATTAATGCTCTCAGCTCTGAGTGTGTAAACTCTGTCTATGTGAGAGATGTGGAACAGAGGTTCATCTCCTGACGGGTCTGTTGGCAGCTTCACTAACACTTCATTTAGGAAGATTGGCTGAAAGAGGCAAGAAAACCCAGTTAGAACGAGTCACACAGAGGTTACACACAGTGTTACTGTGGGTCCAGCTCTTCAAACTAAGCCTTCTACGTAGCTGTACAACATGATAAGAAATTAAAACAGATGAGTAAAGTGTGTGTGTGGTCTCACCGTCTTGTACATGCGATACTGCAGGTGTGTTTTCGAGGAGAAGACTTTGTCCGAGCCAGACGAGCCCAGAGGTTTGGTCACCTGGATTTAGAAGGATGGGTTTAGAATAATGGGGAAACAGCTTTCAGTGACACACAGTCACCGAGACGAAACAGAGCAGAACAACACGTCAGGCTCACCTGTGTCAGCAGCAGGAAGTCGTTGAACAGGAAGCCATAGAGCTCTTTGCTGCTCTTGGCTTTAAACAGTTTCCCGCTGTGGAGGAACTTCCTGGGACCCAGACAGTTGGTGACGGAGTTAAACACCAGTTGCTGTAAGACACAGGAGGGAAAGAAAGTAGATTTTTCTACGGATGAATTCAGTGAATACAGTCAATAAAATCATCAAAAGTTTCCAGAACTCAGATCTTCCAGTGGATTTTTGTTAGTCCTAAGATGGTAGATGATGCCGGTTGCTGGTGTGTGTGAATGTGTTGTGTGTGTTGCAGTCACCTCGGACAGCCCCTCACACTGAACGTGAGCCTGAATCCACTCCAGACGATCCGAGTTCTCCTTCTCCCTGACGCCCTCGTTCACCTACATTATGGACAAGAGATGATTTTAGCAAAACTTCACTGAATGAATGCTTTTTCTTTGGTTAATCCATCCATAGATGTCCATGCCAGGCTGTGTTAATTTAATTAATTATATTATTAGGAATTTCTGCTAGGTAATGCTGGTGGTATTAAAACTCTGTAACCACAGCTAATTTATCTTTCCAGTCTCTGACTTAGACTGTTTGTCTAAGGATCCATCATTTTCATTTGGAGCTACACATCTGTGCAACAAGTAGGCCAAAGCGTGTGTGTGTGTGTGTGTTCACCTGTGAACACAGCTCCTCTGCCTTCTCCAGGGCAGCTTTCAGATGGCTGTGGTCTGGATGTGACTCCGGAGTATTTTCTAAAGTCTGCAGTAAATAACGACAGACAGAAAAAGATTGAAGACTGAAGTGACTGTGAGTTTACAGACAGCACAGCTCCTATCATACAAGTGAGAAGTGTGTGTGTGTGTGTGTGTGTGTGTGTGTGTGTGTGAAACTTACATTCTTGATGATGAGCGGGTAGCGTGTGACTCTCTGCATGGGTTTGAGCAGGAAACTGGACAGAGGCATTCCCTTACACCTGGGATCCATGGCTAACCTCTGACAGAGAGAGAGGGAGAGAGCGAGCATCAGAAACAATGTTGGATCATTTCCAACTCAAACAGACTCACTGTTTGTGATAAAAGTGAGATCTACACACAAAATATCGGCCTGGGTTCATCCGAGCCCTGACGTATCTGACAGTGTTAAACAGCTGCAGCAGTTCTTAATGGTTTAACTATTAGATCTGTTTGCATCATAATATCAGATCATGATCACTGATTATAATAATCAGCATATTATTCATTTTACAGATGAATTCCTAAGGGAATTACTGTGACGTCCTTATTTCTTCTGAATTATTCAAACTAAAATGCTGAAATGCTCCGCTCTGAGCGTCTTTGTGTTTTGTACCTTGAGGAAATCTTTGATCTCTGGGTTGTCGTCAGTTTTCTGCTGAATCAGCGTGGCTCCGTTCAGCTGACACGAACAGAATCTGAACACAAAACGGATCAAAGAGCCAGAAGACATTTGTAACTTGGACGGTTTGAAGAACAGAATCAGCTCAGTTCCAGACTGATTAAAGTCCACATGAAAGACTACGTGAGATGAGAGACTGAACCTGATGTAGGGCTGCATGTGAGGCAGCTGGTTGGTCAGGATGTCACCAATCATCTTCACTGGCATCCGATCGCCTGACATCTTCTTCCTCACCCTCAGAGCCCTGCCAGGGAAAAGAGATGATGAGAAGTTTGGTGAATTTATTTAGGTAAATTCCTGACTGGTACTGAATGAATATTTAACTGTGTGTACACCTGAAACAAATTTATTCTGAGAAAAACCTGATCAACTGTTGAAATAAGCAGTGATAAAGAACTGAAAAGCTTCCACAGTTTCTAGAGGTACCAGGTTCACGTCAGCGCCAAACCTCACTGACCTTTATGTAAATTTTAGAAACAGCACACTGCTGTGTTTCAGGTAGAAAACAGGCCCTGGGGCTATTTTCCAGTTACAAGCATCATTCAAAGCAGCTAAACTTTACAAGGCAAAGCTGCTCTCAGCCTGACGTTATCTATAAATTCAAATGAAAGCTGCTGTTTGTAGTGTTAGATGCAAATATCTGCAGCTAATGTAAAACTATGACCTGCTGTTTGCCTGTGTGCATGAGTGAGTGCATGAGTGTGTTTCTCTTTACTTGAGCAGTTTGATGTTGCACATGATGAGCTCCTTCCAGTTGACGAAGATCATGGCCACTTCCTTCTCAGTCAGCAGCTCGCTCTCCAGCAGAGGTTTGTGGAAAATCTAAACACACACACACACACACACATACAGAAAAACACATTTTTCACGTTTTCTACTTTAAATCTCTCTATGGGAAATCAGCTGTTTACTGCTTCCCTAGGATGTTATCTTCTCATGGGGCATGTGTCTGTTTTTTGCTTGTGTTGAATCATTGCACAAGTTAAACATAGTTTAACAGTTTTATTTTTTTCCATTTTTAATCAATTTTACTTCTTTTACTTCTTTTACACCTTGTTTTAGGCTTGTATGCAGCTTGTGAGCGCTATCAGCAGTTTTTTTTAATTTACATAAAAGTACGTTTTGTTAAACTATGAAACTTAAAGTGTAATTTAAGGTTTATCTAAACTCAGTACTGAGTGTTATTGTTTTTAAAAATCACACTGTTACTGACATTGTTATGTCACTGACATGATGGTTTGAGCAGTTTGGAGTTTGAACAACAGTTTGTTTGAAACGTGAACTTTAATCCTCAGATCGTGTGGTGTGTGTTTGTTTTGTACGTTTTCTTCACCTTGACCATCTACCTGCCTCAAAATGAGAAGAATTCATTGTTTCCTGCTCAAGTTTATTCCTCTGACTTCTCATCTAATTACAATCCTGACGATGTGCGGCAGAGAAAAAACATCCTTCAAAGTAAATCAAATGTCTTTCCAGACTGACTGGTGAATATTCTGTGTTATGTGGTGTAGTTATTAATGCTGCAGCACACGTTTTTCTCTGTGTATCTGTCGTTTGTACCTCTGTGACGAGCTGCAGGTCGTTGACGTAGTTCTCCTCGGTGACAATCAGCTCGTGGATGTATCCCTGCCTCTTCCTCTCCATGGGGCTCAACATGTCCAGAAGATGGAGGTCAGCACACCCTGAAACACAAACATCACACATGCAGACACACACAGCTGTCATTCAAATATCCACAGGCATGGAAGGAGTGAAAATGAGAAAAACAAAAAACAAGATCCATTTAAACCTGTATGAATACATTACCAGCAACATACATACCTGAGATAAACAAACAGGCAGTGGAGATAACATTGGTGAGCTCTGGAGGAGTGTTTGAGTTTGTCTTTTCTTTTCTTTTTTTTATTAAATGTGAGTCTATGTTGTGTAGAGTGATTTTCTGTGTTTCTATAAAAGTACAACAGTGGTGTGGCCTAATACAGTGAAACTTCCTGCAGGACAAAGATCTTTAAACACTCTTTCTGGATATTATCCAGTGCAATTGCACTTGACATTACACTCCACCAACTCTGTGGTTTAGTTTAAAGTAAAAATTGAAAATAAAATTAAACAAAAATGGAAAAAATAATCTGTTATACTCTCAGAGCTGCTGTGGAATCACATTAAATTAAAATGTGACGAGGCTCAGTTGCAGTTATGTTATCAGCAACTTAAAAAAAACTTGATGATCTGGAAATTAATGTAAGTCAATGTACTGTCCTCTGATGTGATGAAAAGATGTTGTGAGTGTGAGTGTGTGTGTGTGTGTGTGTGAGTGTGAGTAATGAGGCCAGTCGACTGAAGTCTGTCTCAGAGCGTTTAATCATCAGGACCTGTCAGATTCACCGCTTCATCAAAGTCTCCACCAATAAAACCTCAGGACATTTTTACTATCAAGCACTAACTTTCTGTACATTTCATTCATTCATTGGTTCATTCACTCATTCAGGTGTCCTTTTTATTCCTTTGTATATCCATCTGACCGTTCATGTCCTTAAAATTGTTCATTCATTCTTTATTTTCACTCACTCAGTCAGTCACTCATTCATTCAAGCACTCACTCACACCAAGTGTAGTCTGGTTACATTTGGCTTGGCTGCTAATCCATTCATCCATTCATCAGGGTTGCTATTTATATCCATATGAAGCATCATCCATTACCATTCATTAGGTTAAGCATAGACCATACAGAGCTTTTATTGTTTCTAAACAGACCAGACTAGACCAGAGCCAAGCTTCAGAGCAGTGTGTGTTTGTTTGTTAAAAAATGGTTAAAAAACAAAAACAAAAGAAAACAACATAAATGTTAAAATGTTCCAAATGCAAAGTCTGTGCCGCTTCCACCCGAACCATAATGAGTCCCCAAATGATTTAAACTTAATGCTGACAGGAACACAAATGGCTGCAGGCGGGAACGTTAGCATGTAGTAACAGGCAGAGATACATGAGCAGCGTGGCTCTGGTTTAGGCGGGTCTTTGTTCTAATCTAAAATACTCGCTCTGACTGTGAGGAGTCTCGACCACCGGTTACCAAACAACGACCCAGTCTGGGCATCCAGCCTCAGTTTGTTCAACAACAGATGGTCTTTGACTTATCAGCCAATCAGAGAGCTTCACCTCCAATACTGACACACTGAGGAACCAGTGGGATCCAAGCAAGTTAATCATAACAATCATAATAATAATAATGATGATAACTATATTGCTTGTTGTATAAAAAGTTGCGTAGTTCAATAATTGTTTCATTCATTGTTTTGTGTTCCTGAAGGTAAACATTAAAATCACAATACTGTCATCTGGATAAACAAAAACGAAACAATACAAAATCTGATATGGCAACCACTATAATACTAGTCTGCTGCTATGGGAACAAAGACAAGGATGGTTCTGTTGCAGTGGGAAATGGCAACGATACACCAGTGGGAGTATGTCACCATGGTAACTAGACATATACAGTATATATACTGTTTGAAAGTGAGGCTGTGCTGTGTGTTTCTGTCTGTATGTGTTAGTCCATCTTCACATACACTTGGTAAATCAGTAATGCGATATGATAAAATATGATATTTGAGGTTTACGTAACAACTTGGTACAGCTCGGTAAAGATATGGCTCTTCTGTTTGGCTGCTTATTTAGTGGGAATAAACTGCTAAAATGCTCAATATGAGGCGCAAGAAAACCGAGGCTGCAAAATCGGACTTGTGAACTGAAAGTAACGGAGCAGGTTTTGATCAACGGCTACAGTTAGGGATGTCTTTTCTTAAGTCCCAACACAAAAATCTGTTTAGATACAGCATTCAGTCCAGGGAATCCTCAGTCCTGTGCCTCAGTGTTGATGTTCAACATTTCACAGGTCTTCCTGAATATTACACAGGGGTGAAATGATTTTTGAAATGCTTTGATACAGTAGATTTGCAGTGCAGGCCGAAAGCCTAATCAAATCAGCCTTTTTTACGCATGAAGTTTGGTGACAATGACCAAAAACACTTTCACATGTGGATCACAGTTTGGATACTTCGCTTAAAGGTATGAACCTTCGAGAAAGGCGAGCTATTTAAAGGAATAGTTTGATATTTAAGGAAATATTGTTATTCGCTTTCTTACTGAGCGAGAGATGAGAAGATGTATACTGCTCCCGTGGTGTGTGCTAAACATGAAGCTGGAGCCAGGAGCTGATTAGCTTAGCTTAGCATAAACACTGAAAGCAGGGGGAGACAGCTCACCTGACTCAATCCAGAGCTGAAAAACAACAACAACAAAAAAAACCCCACAATCCAACACCTGTAATTCTCACGAATTAAAATGCTGGATTTTGTTGGTTTAATCTGTGCATAAACAGAAAAGTAAAAAAAAAAGGGGTATTACGGAGCTTTACATAGGGCTTAAAAAGTGTTTTAGAAATATGTTGGAAAGAGCCGGGCAACTCATCACCTCCTGACTCAAGCTTTATATTTAACAGACATGAAAATGTCTGTATTCTCATCGAACTCTCAGCAAGAAAGACAATAAGTGAATTTCCAAAACTATTAACTTAACTGGAATGATCTAAACGAGCACGTTTTTTAAAAATGACAAATCGCTTCACCCCTACGTATTTAGTACCAAATCTGTCAGTGTTTAGCCCTCAACATTGTGACAGCGGCTCATCATCATAGCAACAGACAAAACAATAAACATGTAAACAAACAAAAAAACAACAACAACAGAATGTAAAACGGATCATTTAAAGTTAATACATATTCAGAATGTTAAACCACTACGGATAAAAACGTTATCACTGTGTTTGAGTGTGAGAGAAAGTGTGTGTGTGAAATCTGTTCCAGGCTGTGTGCATACTCCAAACTCTGTACCATATTGTTCTTTGTGTGTGCATGTCATTTGGTTAGCTCGTATGCTAAGCAGTAACAGCATAGCTTTCCATTCTAGCCCTGAGCTACGGGCTGAGTTCCATTCCAGCTGTTCGCTCCCTTCTATGCCTCCTTGTCTCCTTTTCTAGCACAGAAAAATGGGAGAAGAAGCTAGAGGACTCAGTGGAAAACCATAGAGGGGAGCAGCAGTGTGGGTTTGAAACTTAGCTTTTAACTGCTGTGGGACGTGTCTCATTACTGCCTCATTTCATCTCCTCTCCTCTCCTTTCCTTCATCTCCTTTTGAGTTGGGGGGGGGGCAGGAAAGAGGAGGGGTGAGTCTTTGGCATTGAGGAGAAGAGAGGTGAGGAGAGGTGAAGAGAGCAGAGTAAAAGACTTAAACATTGAGACTTGTCCTCCGGCAGATAGTGGGTCTTTCTGTGAAGCTGTGGGAGGGGAGGGGTTAGTGTGGGAGGCAGGGTGCAGCCAGCGCTTGTGACTGACAGGTAAATGAAGCTGCTGAACCAATGGGAGCAAGGTTAAAAATTAGAAATTAAAAAAAAAGAGGAGGGAGGGTGATGAGCTGAGCTACTGATTCTAATGACAGATTCTTCCATAAAGCCACAAAATGACCCACTATCCACTTTACCACACTAAGATAGGGCTGACTGTGCGTTAGTGTGTGTGTGTGTGTGTGTGTGTGTGTGTGTGTGTGTGTGTGTGTGTGTGAGTGAGTGTGTTGTGTGTACACAGTCACTGTAATCCAGTCAAAACATGTTCATCAGTCCAATCTGGGAGAGAGAAGCTCAATAGTCTCGTCTCCTCTTTTGCTCTCCTTTAATCTCCTCTCCTCCTCTCTCTTCCTTCCCTCCTCATCTAAATGCCTTCCAACTGAAAAGAGAAGGGGAGTGAGAGAAGAGGGAGGAGAGGAGAAGGTGAAGAGGAGGTGGAGGAAAGATCGAGAGGAGTCCTGACTATTGATCTCCCTCCTGTTGAACAGTGCTGTTTGGAGCCAGAGCCTTAGATAAACAGAGTTTGGCCAAGTCCAGTCAGAGCCATGCATAGACAGAGTTCTCGCCACCACTGGGCGTTTTAACGTTACAGTCTGTCTGTCTGTCTCTCTCTCTGGCTTCTATTGGTGGAGAGTCGCCATTTCCGGGTCATGTGACCTCTTGGTGCTGTCCCATTGGTTGAGTGGCCTAGTGGGCGTGGCCTAGTGGGTCTCTTTGAGGGCTTTGAGGAGAGGGGGGTTCTGGGTAATGATATGATCCTAGAGAGAGGACGACAACAACAACATCAACAAAAACAACTAAACAAAACAACAACAACAACAACAACAACAACAACAACAACATCCAATCGGGTGCTAGGTGGGTGGAACGTGCAGCAAGACAGAGAGTGTGGAGGTGTGGTCTAGCCTAACATAGAGATAGAGCATCTAGAGCAGGCAACACATCAGCAGGCAGTGACAGAGCTTGTGTTTGTAGAGATGGTTTGTACTTAATAACTGGTTTCTAAGGGCAGGCTGCTATGAAGTGATTCTTTAGACACAATTAATCTTTTTTAATTTAATTAAATTTATTTAAATCAGGGACCACATACAAAATACATTAATCTAAAAAACAAGGAAAAATGCTTTGTATCAGCAGCTTTGAATTGAACCCAGATAAATTTTCTTTTCTTGTTATATTGAAAACTGAACCCGAGTCTGCTGGTCTGCTTGGACTCTTCTGCACAGTAGAATCAGCGTCTGCTGGTGTCTCAGTGCTCTGCTCTAGAAACTATAAGTCTATGGTGGATCATGCTGAGGGAACACATGCAGGAAAAGGGGAAACACTAATGAGTGCAGATATATATATATATATACACACACACATGCATGCACATACACACCATACTAACACCACCCAGAGGTAGTGCATGACTGGGAGGTTATCAAAGAGGCCCAAAGGAGTGTCAAGGTGAAAGGTCAAAGGTCAAACCAACTCAGGGTCAAAGACTGAGAGAGGGACAGCATCTCCACACCTGGCTCTGGGGTGTGTGTGTGTGTGTGTGTGTGAGGGAGAGAGTGTGTGTTTTATTGTGTAAGTGTGACAGTGTAAATGTTACATTGAGAGTATGTTCATTTTAGTACACCGTGTATGTGTTGTGTGATTCATGTGAGATTATGTGTGTGTGTGTGTGTCTGTGTGCACTCACACTGCGTGCTCGGGTCCGTATCCGTAGTAAGCTTGACGTAGTTGCTGGGAAACAGACCCTCCCTCCCGTTGAGCTCTCCTTTCCACCAATCACAGTCGTCTTTGTTGAGCACTGTGATCACCTGACCCTTCTGGAAGGCCAGCTCATCATCGTTCTGGGCCACGTAGTCGTACATGCCGATCACCTGACACAGAGCTTCAGGGCCAGAGACAGACATGATGGAAAAGATGTTAATATTTCCAGCTTCATGTGACAGTGATCATCCATTTACAAAAACAACTGTTTTGCATCTTTTTGATTTTTTTCATTCCTCTCCTGGTGTCTCTTCAAGTTGTATAAGTATTTTATAAATGGTGTGTGTTCCTGCAAAAAGACTGAAACTTTCCTGCTTAACTGAAAAATTTATTTAAGATAACAAGAACAAGAAGCAGAAATAAGTGTATATGATGTTTTAGTTCATTTATTTGAGGTTTAACGCCATCTTGTGAAAGCAGCCAAATGAATGTGAAGCAACTGTGTTTGCATTTACAGATGATAATGAAGTGGTATTTCATAAATTTAAATATAAAAAATGTAATCGTAACTTCAAGAGCTTCACTTCAAAAATCAGAAAAAAAGTCATTTGCCCAGAGGCACTCAAAGTTTTGCATACAACTGCATTTGTGATCCACAACGTGTATGTACCTGTGCTGGCAGGGGCCAGTTTAGGAGGCGTGGGCTCTGTGGGCGTTGTCTTGCTGGTGCTGGGACTGAGCAGCTTCACGTAGTTAGCCGGAAACCAACCTATCTGGCGCTTTTTCCCCCGGGCCTGAACCAGCCAGAACACCACAGAATGTTATCAGTCATGATTCACGTCCATGCCCTATGTGATGACCTTTTTATAACAATAAAAACAGCCTCATAAATAATCTAGGATATATTCTTAGAAGCAAATATAAAATACACCTTAAAATTCAAATGAAACCAGTGCTTAGTATTATTAAGAATCATTTCATGAGGTTACTGGCCTCATGAAGTTTATGTAGATTATCTTTTATTACCCCTTTAAATTTCTTTTTACGCACAGTTATCATTTTTTTGCATATTTTAGAGTTTGTGCTCGTGTACCTGGAGCTCCCCCTCCCACCAGCCCCCTGGGTTTTTTTTCCTGATGAGGATAAGCTGCCCAGGAGCTAACGTCAGCTGCTCTGCTCCTGTAGCACTGTAGGGGGCGATCACCTGAGCGATCTCTGAAGGTGTAAAGGAGAGGAGGGAGGAGAAGATGCAGTTAGTTCTGCTCCTGTGGCACGTGAAACCTGGTCAGCAACAAGTCAACAAACTAAGTTTCCAATTGCTTTAATTTTGAAATTCCAGAGACATAAATGTGTGAATTAAATGTAGATTTCAGGTTTGATGAACTGGAACAACCACGGACTTAGCTGCACATTCATATTTGAAAATAAAGTTGATATATTCAGCAAAAAGGGAAGAAAGTACAGTGGAGAGTAGAAGGCTCACCTGGTTTCTTTCCCAGGCTGCCTGTCTTCCCTGCTGGTCCCAGTGACTAAAAACAGAAATACAGTTTAGAGTAACAATAATTTCAAGTATTTCTCTCACCCTGTTCAAACTTTATAACACACCTGGTATCCAACCTCATATCTTCTAAATTAGCCTTTACCTCTGATGCTGAGTCTCGAGGTTTGACGTAATTGGACGGGAAGACTCCAGTCTTCCCTCCGACCATGCCCGTCCACCAGTCCCCTTCTTTCCTGGTCACCATGACGATGTCTCCTTGCTGGAAACTCAGGTCCCCTTGTTCGCTGCTCTCGTAGGTGTACATGGCCACGTATTCTGTACAGATGCACGCAAACAAGTGGACAGAGTCAATGACAAATTACCCACCGAACATTAAAAAACATATACAACCATATGTATATGCGTTACCTTCTCCAGACTCCGAGGGTTTTGTCGGGGAAGGGGAGGGTCGTTTTCCATTGGGAGGGCTGTCTGATACTCCAGACTCACTAGAAGAGAAAAAGAAAAATAATATTTCAACTGTAAATAAGCCTTTTTTGCCAGTTTACTATAAAAATTGAGCTCATTTTCCATTTTTAAAAATCAAGTTTGGTACAAAGACCCAAACTTTCCGTAAAATATGAAACCTGCCAAAGTTCTACTACCACAAGAATCATTCTGGGACTGACAACTCTTTTCAAGGAGCTTCTTCTAAAGGGTGATTTTGTCACTCCACAATCCACTGACCAAGCCATTCATGAGGATTTTAATTTTTCCCAGACTGGCCACTGTGGGGCTCAATCAGCTGGTCACTGAACCCTGAGAGAACTGAAGATTAATACACCTTGATGCAACATTCAAACCTACCTAGTGTTTTTGCTGCGTACTGTGGCACCAGCAGAGGCCGTCATGGTGGCAGAGATGAGCTTGACGTAACTTTTGGGGAACCATCCTCTCTGTCCAGTCTGCAGTTCACCTAACCACCACATGTCCTGCTGCTCCAACACTGTTATTATCTATATTCACAACAACAATAGTAATAATATTAGCTATATTCAGAACAAAAAAACTGCATATTTAACAGAATTTAACAAAAAACACAGAAGAGAGATGGGAGAATGCTCGTCTACCTCATTTTTGTTGAAGTTGAGGTGGTTTTCCTTCTTTGCTCTCCAGGGGTACAAGGCCTGAGCCTGAAGACCCTCGACCTTCTCCCCCTGACAAACAGAATTACAGCCAAAGTTCAGTTCAGAAGCTCACGTAGACACAAAGCAGCAACTGTTCTACCCAGAACAAGCTGGGTCTGCAGCTAAATCCAAACTGCAGACTCAATTTGATAAACATTTATGTCCAGGCCAGAGAGTTGTTACCTGTCCCAGTACAGGTGAAGGAGAGGAGCCTGTTGTCATGGTAGCAGGTGTGAAAGCAGAGCGTTGCCGTAGCTGTGCCGAGGGAACACTGAGTGATGGATTCTGATTGGTTGAAGAGGTCGGCCATGCGTCCCATCCCTCGCTGTCTGATTGGCTGGCTGTATTTGAGGGCCAACTGGAAATGTACGGCCACATGACACATATACATTAGTAGTACTGCAGGTTGAAAATTAAGTATGTTTAATGTGTTTGAGGGTCAGTAGTGCAGTAATCTCCAGGTGTTATCAGTGACATCACTGATGGGTGTGGTTACAGGTGACACAAAGCACATCTCTGATCACACCCATGTCAGGGTGAGAGGGCAGTGAAACACCTCTCAGCCTGGTGCTAGGCTACTCTTTAAATGTACCACTGAAGCAAAAGGAACCCTGAATAATAATACTGAGCAGGACTCACGTGGTGCTGAAGTCGGCCCAGTTACTGTTGGCGGAGGATGTGGAGGAAGAAGTGTGTCCAGGTGCTGGAGGAGGCGTGGTAATTGGCTGCTGGGCAGTAGTGGGTGTGGCAGAGGCTGAGGTGCGCAGGCTGATTGGTGCCTCGCTGTCAGGTATCCGTTCTGCATAATTGGCTGGAAACCAACCAGTCCTCCCCCTCAGCTCTCCTCCCAGCCAGCCAGGTTCACCTGTTTGGGACTCATCCACCTGTCAGAGCAGAGTGGCGGGATTAAGATAAAGTAGAAGCAGATAAGCAGACACAGGGACAATTCACACAGATGTGTGCGTTCGGATTCATAGTAGAAAAGAGCAGCAGTGTAAACAATAATGGCCACAACAAGAGCCACTGTTCAGAGTCCAATTCCAGGAAGCAGAATGACCAAATTAGTAGATGATCATGTGGGAGAAATAACATAAACTGGATAAGTCGAAATCTGTGACTGTTAATGTTGTGCTCTGGTTCCAGGGCCGTCTTGTTTCATGTCAACAAGGCTTGTATAATGAACAGGGACCCTTTCAATTACCTGTCTACTACTATAAATAAGCTCATGATAAAAATTTGTGTCTGTCCCCGTCAGTAAAATTAAGAAATATGTTTCCTTTTTTCCATTTCTGTCAGTCCATCATGTTGCTGTCCATTACATTTTTTATTGTTATATTTACCTTGACAAGGCTTACAGCAAACACTTTTGTGTTGGACGACTGCTAGATTCTTTGTAAAGTATTTCTTTGGCTCATCAAGTTTACATTAACAACACGTACAGGTCTGATTAGAATGACTTGGTTAAATAAAAAAAAAAGCCAAACACATTCATTCACTTGCAAATGAATGTACATGAAGATGACATGAGAGGACAGTAAAAAGTTCAAATGAGTGCTGGCTTATGATTGGTGGAGGCACAACACTGGGCAGGGGGCAAGAACTTACCCATTCCCCCTTCACCTTCAGTTTGCACAGCAGAGGAGAGAGGAAACAGTTAATACACACACCACACAGTCATATACACACACACACACACACACACACACACACACACACACACACACACACACACACACACACTACACAGAAGACACAAACAGAGACGACAGAATCAAAAAGAAAAAGACACAAGTACACACACACACAGGAGGCTTTAATACAAACACGCAAGAGAGGCAAAAAATCTCTGATCACACATGTGTACACACAGATTACTGTATGCATGTAAGTCCTTCAGTGTCTGCAGGTGAACGTATTTAAGGTAAGATCACTGTATACGAAACTCCTTCTGTTATACCATCATAGTGGGAACTGCACACATACCATGATTACATCTCCAGGAGCAATACTGATCTCATCATGGCTGCGAGCATCAAACGGATATAGAGCCCTGTAGTAGACCACCTTCACTGCCTGCTGCTGCTGCTGCTGCTGCTGCTGCTGCTGCTGCTGCTGCTGCTGCTGCTGCTGCTGCTGCTGCTGCTGC